>ML780111.1:81080-97278 GCA_009831015.1 Picea engelmannii
AAATAATAAATTTAAACTTGTCCTGATGTACGACATTACTTGCAGACAAAGCTGACATGAAGTATGCATGGTTAAGCTAAGGTTAATGAACTCCATAAACTTGCCATTGGGAACTAACTCTAAGACTATCTTGAAACTCTCTTGCCTACCTCTTCTTATCTATGTATAGGATCTCTTATCCTATAGGTGGGGCCATCTTCTAATCGTCTCGTCAGAACAATCTATGAAATTTATCTTTACACTTGACATGCTATAAATCTACGGCTATTGGGGGAACTGAATGGTTTCCTATACTTTTGATTGTGAGGTGTCACAATACTTAGGTCTGGGGGAGGGGTTCATGAGCTGATAAATGATCATTGCCTGGAGAAATAAATCTTTGCAAGAATTTTTGTATTATTTCCATGATACAAGTTATTACATTAATAGTCATTTTATTTTTGAAGTGTTAAACTCTTATGTGTTATAAATTGTTGAACATATACTTATTTCTCATTACAAGTTGTACATTGTAGGATTGAAAATACATGTCTTATGCTTGCTATAACCTGTTCATTGTAGGTTTTATGTCCTATGCAAGAGGACTGAGTGAGAATGATGAAAAAATCAACAACAAAGGATCATTCTGCCTCTGCTCTTAACCACTGTGATTGTCAAAAACATGCCTATCCACTACAGGAGATAAAAAATTTGTTTTAAAACAGAAGTGTTGTATGAGGTGTCGAACGAAGTGCCATATGAATTCACACACTAGTAATTGTCCACAATTCCAGGTAACAAGGATTCAATGACATTTAATTGAATTGGTTGCAGGCAATTGAGAGTGAGGATGCAAACTTTAGACGTGTTCATGATCAAATGTCCAAGTCAAAAGACTTGGACATTGATCTAACTATGCATCATTAAGCTTGCCCCCAAAAACATGCCTTTGAATTTGAAATTTCCCACACATGGCAACTCGTACGTGCATGTGTGTAACCAATTCCACCATAGTAGCATTCAAATATGGGTTGGGTAACCTATTATCCCAATTCACCCTTTCTATTTGCCTTTCCCTATGTTAAGAAATCGCGCTCAGCCTCTGTCATTTCTTCCCCTGTTCAAATCATGTTCGGCTCATGCTCAATTTGTGCCATCCCTTGGCCTGATCACACCCTCTCTTGGTGAATTTCGCCTCTATCCATCTCTTCACCTCATCACAATTCCCAAGAGGTATGAACCCTCTTCTTATGCAGATCGTTTTTCCATTCCTGAATTTGCACAATGCAAAGACGTGTTTTTGCGCGCAGGCTGGGGCCATTTTTATCTAACTTGCAGGGCCACAATGATGGCCTCTCCATGCAATTTTCCCTTGGTTTCGATGGGAAGACAGTGCACGTGGGGTCTCTTTCCTTTTAGGTCTTAGAATATTCCATTGTTGCAGCCACGAAGCATCCAAGAATGGGAGATAGATGGTTCAAAAACCACCAGTTGTTGTGCTCAAGTTATAACAGGGTTTTTAAGCACGAATTCCAGAATATTTCAAGAGAAAAAGGATATTCTAGGGAATGGATAAAAGAGGAATTGATCAACCCTCTCATCATTATCACTGTATTGATCACATGCGAAGGTAGATATTCCACTTTCAAAGCCTGTCATTTCAGATTGCTAGCTCATTTTCAGTTCAAAAAACCTTTGAATTTTCCCTTCTACTTTCTAAAGAGCTTGGAAAAGATGTCCTCTCAAGTGAGGAAGAATGTAACTAATCCCCACAATAGCCTCTTTCACCATGGCTTAATCAAACTCCTTTTTCTAGCCGAATTAGAGAAACAGGGGCAAACTTGGGATGCATTTATCTATCAATTTGCAAACCCTCACTTGACAATTAAGACCAGCAAAAAGCCACTTGGCCTAAGGACTATCTCTCCATCCAAGCCCCACTCTCCAAGAACTCCAAACCCCCTTGCACAAACCATTTCTTTACTGGAACAATACAAAAATCTTGTTGACATCCCTGCTTCCTCATCGGGTAAAAAGACCAAGAGTAAAGATCAAAATAAGCCTATTGTTAACCCATCGATGCCTTAAATCTCTCTTGATCCCACACCTAAAAATATCCAAGAAGTGATTCAACAAGACTTTCCCATATTTCCCACAAATAGGAGGGGAGCCAATCGATTTAATAAAGGACCCTTTTGAAAGAGTACCCAGATCACAAGAACAAAACCTTATGAAAAACCCCTGCCTGCTTCGGATCCTATCCAAGTGTCCTCCGATCTTGAGAGCCCTCACAAGAGACTTAGGGAAGCTTTTGTGGATGGATTAGAGCCACAAAGAAAGACAAAGTCAGAGCCTGCCTCTCCTTATCAATCCCCTATTACTCCTACTTCACCAATGCCTATCTAGATCCTAAGAATGATAGATTGTCCACATCTCTCAAAGGATCTAAGCCTTCCTCCGAGATCATTGATTCTGCCCCAGCCATTGAGAAGCTACAAAAAGAGAATTTTCAGCTTATCCAAAAGTTGGAAGAGAGGAAGACAATAGACACACACCTTCATCATGATAATGCAGTCCTCCAAGCAAAGGTAAACTCCTTTCAATGGTTGGTTGATGAGATGACCAAATCCAACCGCAGCCTAAGAGCACAACTGAAGTGACACAAGAGGCATAAGGCAAAGTCTTCACAGCAAGAAGGAGAAGCTTCCAAAGTTGATCCTCCTCAGCAAGATTAGTCACGAGGGGTAATTTATTTTTGTTTACAGTGGGACCTGCAAAATTGTAAGTGTGGGGGTAATGTTGAGCCTGAGATATGATCAGTTTTATGACGTCTATTAGATACTTTTGTCGAATGTATATATGCGTTATCATGTTTTGGAGAAGTTTTTGAAGGGATTTTGTGCCAAAATGCTATGATCCACACCAGGTATGCATAATTTGTGTTTTATGATGATATTGAGTATGATTCAATATGAGTTTATGTTTCCAGAGATCTAATTCACATTTTTTGGTGTTACAGGGCAAAATTGCAACATGTTTTTGCTTTCGGCACTCCATCTGGTACTCAATCCGATACCCGGTCCGACACTCCATCCTGCACAAAAAAAATAGGCGATTTGGTGGTTATGGTATTGGCAGCCAGTGATGGGCAAATCAGGAACATGGGTTTTTCTCGTGCTTTCCCCCTCTAGCTACTGAACTCTTGACGACTTGGTTTGGGTTGTTAAGCAGGGCAATTATTGGCTCGCTCCATTTCAGTAGTTAGGGAACCATTAATGTAATTTACTTTTTTTAGAAGAGGTTCGACCCTCCAATGGTCGACCTCTCAGTCTGTAAAGCCTATAAATACCACCGTAGTGGTCATACAATAGTTAAGTAGTAGAATAAGTAGTGTTTTAGAGACAAATACGATTTTTCTCTGTTTTTCCATTTTTATTTGCCAGAATTATATAAGACTGTGTTTTTGAGTTTTAATGGTGAAATTGCTTTGTTGAGTTCGTGGTGTGCATTTGAGAAGTGACCACAACTTGCTAGGGGGGCCACCAGCAGTCTGGTAACTGTTCTATGAGTTTATTTATGAATTCCATAGCTTAGATGTCTTTTATTTTATTTCTTGTACATGAATTGCTATTTTATTTTTGTGTTATATAATTTGATGTTATAGTTTAACTGTTTTAGTTTATTTTTGCAGGTTAGTATGAAGGATTTTGTCAATATGTACTGAATTTGTAGTTAGTAGGGACAAGTTTACAAACTTAAACACTAACCCCATGTGTGATTAAATAGTAGATTGTATTTTCTTTATGCTTTTAAAAACAGAGTTTCGAATAGAATTTTAGTTTATGTTTTCTTTAATAAGGCTTCGATGGATGGATAGTATTAGTTCTAGTTTTCAATTGTAGATTCCTTATTCAATTTTTATTTAGATTTTTCTTAACTAGTTGTCGATTAATTTGCTTATCAGTTTACTTGTTATATGCTAAAATCATGTTTAAATTTCTGTTTACAAGCATTTTCCTTTTTGCAATTTGAATTGTTGAAATAGGTCTAGCTTAGTTTTACTTTATGCAATTTTTTTCCTAGATTTAGGTTGCAATTCCAATYTTTAGTTAATGATTGAATTTAGTTATGAGTTTGCTTACATATTATAGAGTGCAATTGAATTTTATAATATCGTTATAYTGTTGATGATTAATGCATGAGTAATAATCATATGAGTATGCAGGGTAATTAGTGTTGTTTTTGTAATGGCTAAGTTCTCATTGGATTGTTTAATTCACACCTTTCACTTTGCTATTGAAATCAATATTGAGTTTATCCCTCTTGAATTATCTTTCATTGTTAAGTGCCATCGTGATATTATAAGACACCGGAGACATTCACACAATCATCAACACTATATTTGAGCTTTCATAGGTTAAAAGATAGTTTCTTGCTTTCATAGATCAGAAAATAGCTTTCTTGCTTTTGTAGGATAGATAGTCTTTTGCTTTGATAGATTAAAGATTAGTTTGTGTATCAGAGATTAAGGATTAGTTGTTAATTACTCTTTGCTTTCAATTTAGTAGATTTCCTTTTGTAAATTAGAAGTAGTTGTGAAGTTTAATTTAAGAATAGAATTCACTTGTCTCTTAGCTTAGTTAATTGCTTATTGAGTAGTTTTTATTAGTTTACTTGTTGTAGAAGTTATCCTAGGTTGGTTAGTTGTTTACTTTCTTTAATAGGTTAATTTCTTACTTGTCTATTCTTTCTTTGATAGTATAGTTGCTTGCTTTCACAGGATAGTTGTTAATTGAATTCAAATAGACTGGTAAAGTAGTTTTCTATTGCTATTTGTTTGTTTTTATGCTTAAATAGTTTGCTTTTTCTTATTGTCATGATCAGTTAGTTTGCTTTGTAGGGTTTTTCATTTACTTTCCTAGAACTATCCATTGATCATTGGTTCAAAAGTACTTAGGTTTCATAGTTTAAAGTTGCTTGGTAGAGTTTTCTCATTAGATAGCTTTGCTTGAATATAGTATCCCATAGATAGCCACTTCCTTAGTTAGACTATACTACTACCAATCCTTCTACCTTGGCATATATTTTGCTACAAATCTAAGTTTACTTACCCCGGGTTGACAATTTAATTGAGGGTTTTTAGTGTGTTTTTAGTGCATATAGAACACCCATCAATTATTCTAATCATATAATTGACTGGTATGTGATCCAGGTGGAGATGGAGGGATAATTCATGCCAAAACCTCAATGCATACTAGATGGGAAGGAAGCCTCACTTAGGAACCGAACCATTGCACAGGTCAAGGTGCAGTGGAAACACTTTGGCCCAGATGAGGCTACATGGGAAGTGGAGGATGCCATGAGACAGGCATATCTGATTTTTCTTATTCCTGTATATACATATCATGTTGAAAGATAGAACATCAAGGACAATGTTCCTTTAAGGGGGAGAGAATTCTAATACCATGTTTCCCCCAGTTGTAAATATAACTATATTGGTCAAGGAACTATGGCAAACTCAAAGGTGTGAATGTTTGATTTGATGGACCTTTGTATGAAAGGTCAATGAATGTAAATTATGTTATTTTAATAGAAAATGGATACGTGTTGCATGATTGTTGGAAAGGGGATGTGCTAAGAGAGACCACAAATTCTATGAAAGACATGGTGGAGGGGACCAGGAATGGTTGCATTAACCTCCATCGAACCAGTACTTTTTTGTATTTAATTACTCAGGATAAGAACAAACCTCTGACCCAAGAATGAATTACAATCAGGATGGTAGGTAGGAAGACCTCCTTATGATTTCATGAGGGAATGGGGCAGACCATCCATCTGTAAGGCTTCCAGAACTAACCACAGACTGGGAAATCGGGCCACACACAATCATGCTAGAAAAGGAAAGAAAGGAAAGCGTGGGGGTCAGGGGAAGGGGATCTGCGAACAGTGCAGAGATGAGAGCGGAAGCTTTGGGATTCGAGGAGGAACTGTGAAAAGAGTGTGTTCTGATCACGATAAATGGAGACTGAGATGGGAGAAGGAGAGTAACCTTCATCCCTATCTATTTCTGAGTCGGAGGAAGAGATTCAATCTCAAAGCATCGAGGTCTAGCTTGGGGGTGGCTAGTGTTAAATCCACTAGAAGTGACTGAGCCTATGTTTGGGTGTAAACAAGCACCCTTTCCAGCAGTCGCCTCAAGTTATCTATTTTTTATAAGTGTTCTCATACTCTATGTGTTGAATTGATAATTAATGGTTGCATGCATGTATTTACATATCTATAAATATTTTCTGCATTGAAATGGTTAAGATATGTATATAAGTTGACTTCCTTAAGAACTTATGCCTCTTCTTTTATCGTATGCTCTATTTTAACTCCCATAGGTGTTTTTCCCAAGGAGCTACCTCACAAATCTGGAGTTGGAGCAAGCCTCATGGCACTGCTACCGTCTCAGTAACCTCACGAGCTTACCTTGCCATGTTTCAGAATTTAAGATTGTGCGAATTAGGAAAATGTTTCCTTCAAACCAGTAGCATGAGATACCTTGAGCTTGCACCTATGGCCTTAGCTAAAACCTAGATAAGAGTAGAGCTCATAGCCTGAGAGTCATCTGAAGGTCCAAGTGACCTGGATCTAGGAACCCTTCAATAAGCCGAAAGGGGCTAGTTCATAATTGTTTCGGAGTTTCAGGAGTTCGATGCATAGAATGTCAAACTTCACAATAGTCAAAGTTACCCGAACTCCCTGAGTAACAAGAGCCATATATGAGTCAAGAACCTAATAGAGGAGATGAATTTCAACCATTCATCGGGAGGAAAACCTATCTCAGTCGTCATATCGACTCAAAGACCCACTGGAGTTAACGAATCAAACACCAGCTGCTCGACTAGATCGATGGTTGGGAATCATTGCAGAGAGTGGAGGTGAAATTAATGGACGTGCTAGTTCTCGGCCTGCAATTCATCAATGTCATTAATCTCATTGGGGATGGAAGATCAGCGACCTTTATTAGGCAGAGTAGGGCGAGCACTTCCCAGATTTCAAAGAATGGGCTCTGCAATCGCTGTGAACCGTCGATCTGTGAACAGAGATCGAAGGTGGGGAATTATTGCGAAGCACGAAGGTGAAATTAGTGGACGTGCTAGTTCAAGGCCTGCAATTCACCAACGTCATTGATCTCGTCGAGGCGGGGAATTAACGACCATGATTAGACTGGGTTGGGAAAGTAATTTTTAGATTGTGGGGATTGAGCTCTCTGATAAAGAGTGAGGACGATGGGGCCCCACAATCACCGTGAATCTTCTATCAACGGATAAATCAGTATTGGCCTGATCATGACCATCAGATATAGAAAAGTTGTTATGTATATAGTCATGAGTTCCTTTGGAAATCCGTGGAGTAACGGATTATGTCTGTGTCGTCAATCTGAGAGAGAGGATATGTGGCAGAAATCCATAGACTTCAGGTGAAACTCCCGAAGCCCAAAGAGCCAAAGTGATTTCCAGTCGTCGATCTATGGGAGACACGTGTCGACAGATCATCGACTTCGGGTGAAAGCACTCCGGAAGAAAGAGAGTGTGGAGAGGTTGAGACTCCTGAAGCCTAAAGAGTCAAAGTGATTTGCAGTCATCGATATGTGGGAGACACACATTGACAAATCGTCGACTTCGGGTGAAATAACTCTAGGAGAAAGCGAGTGTGGAGAGGTTGAGACTCTAGAAGCCCGAAGAGCCGAAGTGATTTGCAGTCATTGATCTATGGAAGACACACGTCGATAGATCCTCGACTTCGGGTGAAAGCACTCTGGGAGAAAGTGATTGTGGAGAGGTTGAGACTCCTGAAGCCCAAAGAGCCGAAGTGATTTGTATTCGTCGATCTGTGGGAGAAACGCGTCGACAGATCATAGACTTCAGGTGAAAGTACTCTAGGAGAAAGCAAGTGTGGAGAGGTTGAAAATCCCGAAGCCTGAAGATTCGAAGTGGTTTGTAGTCGTCGATATGTGGAAGACACATGTTGACATATCGTCAACTTCGGGTGAAATCACTTCGGGAGAAAGCGAGTGTGGAGAGGTTGAGACTCCCAAAGCCTGAAGATCCGAAGTGATTCATGGATGTCGATCACGAAGGGACACGTGGCACTCGATATGTAACTCTGAGTACAGATTACTTTGGAGGAAAAAGGAGTGGGAATGTTTGGAAATCCCAAATGTCGAAGTCCCGTAGTGAATTAGGGTCATCAAAACTATTGAGGGCATGTGGCGTCAGATCACTAACTTTGTAGGTTTGCCACTCTGGAGGATTCATGCGGTGGTTGTCTTGGCGTCTGGTCATATCCTGCGGTCATATGCGAGTATAAAGGATGGGAGAACCTGAAGAACTTGGGAGAGGCTATCTGCCATCTTTGAGATCGGTTAGAAGCATGGAGACCATGATTGGAAAGCTCTAGAATAGCAAAAGGGAAAATCAATACCCCGAATGAGGAGACATTTCTTAATTATGACAAAAACAGCATTCATTTGTTTTATAGTGCATAGATTTTTTTGGGTTTTGGGGAGAGTGACGTGGGGGGGGACAAATGAGCTTCCACCTTCACGTGGTTGGCCCCGTTTAGTAGAGAATATTAAATAATTCTCGAAACTAAGAGAAACTCAGCAAAGTTAATGCACAACTATGATTATTTCACCTAGTTCGTTATTATATAATATTTAATAACTTAAAAATAAGGTGTGTTTTCTCATGTACATGAAATCGACACATATAAATCATGACATGTGAATGGGGCCAACGTTGAAATTTTTTAAATTTGTTCTTGTATGGAATGAAATTTCATATGGTTAGACTAGATGCATGTAATGACAGTATGGGAGGATTTCCAGACTCAAACATGACTCCCACAAACAATTTCACAATCAAACAATAATCCTATAGAATAATTAATGTGAAGGGAGACAAGGCCAATTTTTTGGGTGGCATCGCCTACTCATGTACTTGAAACCGACGCATATAAATCATGACATGTGAATGGGGCCAATGTTGAATTTGTTTCAATTTGTGCATGTATGGACTGAAATTTGACATGGTTAGACTAGACGCATGCATTGATGGTATGTGAGGATTTATGGACTCAAACATGACTTGAAAAAACAATTGGATAATAAAAAAAAATCCTATAGAATAATTAATGTGAATGGGGCCAATGTTGATTTTTGTTTTCAATTTGTGCTTGTATGGGTTGAAATTTCATGACATGTTAGGACAACACACATGCATTGACGGTATGGGAGAGTTTTTGGACTCAAACATGACTCAAACAAAGAATTCGAAAATCAAATATTCTTTGGTTATTCTATCAAAACCCAAAAATAAGGTGCGATTGCTCATGTACTTGACCATGCTTATAAGTGACATGTGAATGGGGCCAATGTTGAAATTTTTTCAATTTGTGCTTGTATGGACTGAAATTTGACATGGTTAGACTAGATGCATGCAATGACAGTATGGGAGGGTTTATAGACTCAAACATGACTCACACAAACAATTTCACAACAAAACAAAAATCCTATAGAATAATTAATGTGATGGGTGACAAGGCCAAATTTTTGGGTGGCATCGCCTACTCATCATGTACTTGAAACTGGTGCATATAAATCATGACATGTGAATGGGGCCAATGTTGAAATTTTTTCAATTTGTTCTTGTATGGACTGAAATTTGACATGGTTAGAATAGATGCATGCAATGATAGTATGGGAGGGTTTCCATACTCAAACATGACTCACACAAACAATTTCACAATAAAAAAACAAGCCTATAGAATAATTAATGTGAAGGGAGACAAGGCCAATTTTTTGGGTGGCATCACATGCCCATGTACTTGAAACTGGTGCATATAAATCATGAAATGTGAATGGGGCCAACGTTGATTTTTTTTCAATTTGTGCTTGTATGGACTGAAATTTGACATGGTTAGACTAGACACATGCATTGACGGTATGGGAGGGTTTCCGGACTCAAACATGATCACTCGTACAAACAATTCGACAATCAAACAACAAGCTTAGAGAATAATTAATGTGAATGGGGCCAATGTTGTTTTTGTTTTCATTTTGTGCTTGTATGTACTAAAATTCCATGACATGTTAGGACAACACACATGCATTGATGATATGAAAGGGTTTCTGGACTCAAACATGAATCAAACAAAGAATTCAACAATCAAATATTCTTTGGTTATTCTATCAAAACCCAATAAGTGATTGGTTAAGGAGAAATCTAGGAAGAAAAGGCGAGATAGATGAAGGATTTTTAGTTGAAATAACGTTTTAATAACATAAGAATGAGGGAAAAAACTTATTACACTTAGAGCGCCAATTTAGATGAATTATGATTGTAATTCAGGAAGAAATTAAAGTACTTAACTTTTTTATTTAGAGCATCAAAACAAGATGAATTCCAAACCATAAAATCCAATTAGATACTTATAGGTTACAGATGAAATGAAAATAAAAACAAGAGAATAAATGCACAAAGAAGGAGAACAAACTTCAAACCATCATCACAAGAATCTCTAGTAGGAAATAGCTATGTACATCTGCACTAATATTGTGAAAGGTTAGACTTCCACTCCATAAAGCCTAATCATTTTATGAAGGGTTAGCAAGAGAGGTAACATGAAAGGTTTGACTTCCACTCCATAAAACCTGATCATTTTTTGATCTTTGGACAGAAGCCAATCACCCACTTCAAAATTTCTCGTCTATTTGTAAGATCTTCATTTATTCCACAAGAATTCAAGGAATAAGTAAAATAACATTAAAGGAATAAGAAAACTCCCCACCTGACAATGTATTTCACCCAATTTGACCCATCGAAATGTGTCTTATGGCCAAAAACATGGGCAATTCCCCATCTCTACCCCACAGAATAAGTAAAATAACATTAAAATTAGTGGAATTTCACTTGCGCCAAAAATGGCTCCCTCTTATTCTACACCTCTCAAGTCATTTCATAAAGTCAGACTAGATTCAAGCTCAACAGGTTCTTTGTTCCCCACTGATTTTTCCAAGCATGTTCCCTTGGTTTTGGTTTCTTTATATAGTATATAGGGATAGTGGGAATCTCGTTAATCCATTCATGTGCATCACTAATTAGATGACAAGGCGGTTGGCTACCTTAAGAAAGTCAACATAGTTACTCCCAGCGTTTACCTGTGCTTGGTTTAATTTCTTCACTTTGACATGGTGAAAAGCATTGGGCATAAATCACATTGCATCAGCATCCGCAGGGACCATCACAAAGCTTTTTTTTAATTAAACTGTCTGATTCCCCTTATTTGCACTAGTTTTGAGTCGATTGTACTTATAAGGTTATATGTTAATTATATTAAATATATTAAGGTTTGATATTAATTATATATATATATATATATATATAATATATAATATATAATATATTAAATACAAAAAATAAAAACAAAGCATATAACTCATATAAAAAAACACTAAAACCAAACTTGCGTCCATTCCCAAACTTGCAGATCACTAGCAAAATCATCACGCCCATTCCCAAGACTAGCAGAGTAGAAAAACCCAGTCGTGCGCATAGAAAATCCCCTCGACAGTGACAGAGAGAGTCAAAAGAGGCCCTATCCAGCGAATTTGGACAATGGCGAAGACAGAGGAGCCCTATATGGCCAAACCCGTCAGCGATCATGGAGTGGAGAGATCAGGGGTTGACATCATGCCACCAAAATCGATAATTTCTTAGTTTCTAATTTTTCTTGGTTTAATCATGTGAGAAAAATACTCCTAAACTATTTGTTTTCACCTCTCCCAATCGATTCTCACCAATGTGATCTCTGAGAGAGAGCTCAATTGACAGGACCCTGATCACTAGGGACTTTAGGTGGGAACTCTGTTAGGGACACCCTTTAAGTTCTCAACCGATAGGACCTACACTCCATAAGGAAGGGAGAGGGCTTGCAAGGGTCTCTTCTAAATATATGGAAGGGTCTCTTCTTCACCCCATTCGATATGATAATTTTACCCAAGGCACATACTCCAAGTCATCATTGGATATGATGATAAATTTTTACCCATGATTTCTAGGATATTCCCATATGTTCAAGAATTTTATTGAAATTTCTACCGTGTCCCATAGTCATTTATAGTGTTTTATTCCATGTTGTAAACAGTATTACAATCAATCATCATTGCATTAGGTTCATTCTTGAACAAATCAAACCATGCACCATTTTCCCCAAATGTTCTCACTGCTTGGGTGAGTTTTAAATGTGACAATGCATGTCATCCCTACTATTAATGCATTCCATATGGACATCTTCACCTCATGATAACCTTTCATTAGATTGCATGCCTTAATATTTTCCAATGAGCCCTCTTTTGTGCAATTTGGTCCACTATAGCCAAATATATGGCCATTAGAAAATAGAACTACAACAACCATCAATGACTAGAATGAGGGTTGACCTCTGATTATAAAGTCATGGAGAGGAGAAGGAGAGGGATTGAAAATAGAAACTTGTTACTTTATGCAACTTTATGCAACTTTATGCAACTTTATGCAACTATGTGCAACTATGCAACTTATGCAACTTATGCAACTTTGTGCAACTATGTGCAACTATGTGCAGCTATGAAAGTTTATGCAACTATGAAACTTAATGCAACTTTATGAAACTTCATGCAACTATGTGAAACTATGCAACTTTTTGCAACTCGTATTTTACAACTTAACCTTTTACAACTTGATTTTAACAACTCATTCAACTTGACTCTTATACATGACAATTCAAATTTCTTCATGGTGGCTAGTGTTACACGTGACAACGCACTAGATCAATACATTTACATCATTTGCAATATCAGGAAGATTGTTTGTGTCAGACAATTGGCTTAGGTTGATGTGCATTTGGTATGGATTGTTGGTTTTCATTGATTTCAACCATTGGAGAGTGATATTGTATATTGAAGTCAACCCTTAGTGATTGATGTCAACCCTTGGAGAAAGTTTGGTAGTGAATTCCGGTATCACAAAGGTTTGGGTAATGGACCCAAGTTTGTTTGATGTATAATGGTATGAGTTTTAATATGTTTGAAGGTAAGACTATTCTAGATGGGTATTACATGTCATGCCATTTCCAGTGGTATGTGGAACGTCACATAATTCCTCAAGGTTAGAGATTTATGGCCATGTGAAGTTGGAGAACCCGGGTTTGGGTAATGGACCCAAGTTTGTTTGATGGATAATGGTATGAGTTTTGATATATTTGCAGGTAAGACTATTCTATATGGATATTACATGTCATTCCATTTCTGGTGGTATGTGGAATGTCACATAACTCCTCGCGGTTAGAGAGTTATGGCCATGTGAAGTTGGAGAACCTTCATGAGTCATCTAGAAGCCCTAAAAGGTCAAAGTGGTTTAAGAGATTTTAGAAGGTAAATAATAAAGTGAAGTGATGAGTGTACTATAATTCAAAGTGAATACAAAATAAATTGTTTAAATAATAAAGTTAATGGAGAAATTACTAAGTGGACAAGTGGTTAGAAATGTATTAGCCCTAAAATAAGGAAAGTGGGTTAAGATGGTTAAAAGGTAACACCTTGAGGAAACTACATGAAAGTATAAATAAGAGGAAAGGATCTCTCATTTTAATCACACATGAGAATATTGAATATCTACAGGTGAATGAGGTAACCAAATGATATCTAATCCGAATTTTAGAGGGAAGGTGAAGTAAAGAAGGCCGAAATTCAAGGGAGGATAAAATTTTTTGATGATGCTTTCTAAAGCATGTTATTTACATGTCATCTCACCATTTTCACAATAATGTTTTTTCTAGAATGATTCAGACCATGAAATTGGGAGGCCATTGAGGAAACATATCCACATAGTTGTGGTAAAAATTTCAGCTAGTGGGTCGTTGTATTTTTGGAGTTACACTCTGTGGAAAATAGGGTTTGTGGCTAGTCCTGAAACTAGTCTAAAACTTGTGTTTCGGGTAAAAACGTCATAAATTCTTCATAACGAATCAAAATTTAGTAAGACAAAATTTATTGGTTAGAGTAAATTCGGTACTATTCTTTGTACAATTTTCATATCCATAGAACAAACATCTTGTGTGGGGCACGCTCTACAAGTTCGCTCTCTAGAATAAGCCAGAATTCAACAAGGTATGCCATTTTTTTCTATAACTCATTTTCTGAGAGGTTCCAAGTAGTGAAGTCTGGAGGATTTGCATAAAAGACATTGAAGAACATAGTGTACCATTTTTAGATCTTTATTCATTACAGGTACATAGTTATGATTATTTCAAGTTAGGGTTGTTGACTAATCCAAAGTTAGTCATGTGAGACTAAAGTAAAGTTTGATGAAAATTCTAGTCTCTTGTTGTTAAAGTTAAGGAAGGTTTGCATGTATGTGATCTTATACACCAGGTCTATTACAAAGTCACAAATCAGATTTGGATGATGAAATTGATGAGGGTTTTTGGTTGAGGTACATGTTGGGTACATGGTTGAGACAAGTAGTTGATGAGTTCGTACATACATGAGGTGTATAGTTGATGATGTTGGTACATCTTGATGATTCATAGTTGATGAGTAGTTGATACATGATTGGTACATACTTGGTACATGGTTGGAGGCACTTTTTAGTATTATTGTTGAGACATGGTTTATGGATGATGTAGCATACTGGTATTGGTATATTATTAGAAGCACGTATTGATCTTGGTGATGATTATGAGTTGTTGTGTTATGATTGGTTGATGCACATCTTTGAGATTTGTCTTGGTGATTGATCTTGGTGAGTAGATCTGATTTAGTTGATAAGATTGATGAGACAGGTTGTTGTGATAGATTGTTTGGACAGGTTGTTGTGACATGTTATTTGTACAAGTTTGGTGCATGGTTGATGCACTTGTTCATGGTACAGGTTGAGGTACAGGTTGGTGCATGGTTCATGCACTTGTTTATGGTACACGTTGATTACAGGTTGTTTGGTATAGGTTGGTGCATGTTTTATACACTTGTTTATGGTACAGGTTGATTACAGGTTGAGGTACAGGTTGATGCATGGTTCAGGTTATTGGTACAGATTGTTTGGTGCAGGTTGATTGGTATAGGTTTACAACAATGTATCTCACAGTGATAGTGTGATAGCGGTTCCATCATTCTACTTCTACTTAAGGGTGATTGGACAAGGCAAGGACTGGTGGTTGTAGCCACCTTCCGGTTTTTATATATCACAGTGATATTGTGACAGTGGTTCCATCATTCTACTTCTACATCAGGGCATTTGGACGGGGCAAGACAAGTGGTTGTAGCCGGAGAACATACGGGGTTGTAGCCTCCTTCTGGTTGTAGCCAGAGAATTGGGGAGTTGGAGCTTCCCTTAGGTTGTAGCCTGAGAAACTAGGGGGTTGGAGCCTCCTTCCAGTTGTAGNTGGAAAACAAAGGAAGTTGGTGCTTCCAATGAATGTAATTCTTAAAGACATATAAGAAAAATCATTTTTTGGTTTTCTCCCGCTTTGGGTTTCCACGTAAAACACTAGTGTATTGTGTATGTGTGTGATTGCTCATTTTTTCATTGTTTATTTACTCTACAAATATTGTATGAAAATGCTACATTGATATAACACTTGCATTTTATGGTGAAAAAGGATTAAATTTCTCTATTACTGAGTCACCCCCCTTCTCAATAATCCAACTATTTGTTTCTAATTCATAGGAATTTTATGTTCAACCTAACTTTTGCTTGAGACTTGACTTGAGACTTCAGTTACAACTCACCATTGACTTGGTAATGCATGAAAATTAAATCAACATGTGCATGAAATGCATGCATGCAATGCATTCCATGCATGCAACATGCAACTATGAAACTTTATGCAACTATGCAACTTATGCAACTTTATGCAACTATGTGCAACTATGCAACTTATACAACTATGTGCAACTATGCAACTTATGCAACTTTATGCAACTATGAAACTTATGCAACTTGTTGGGGAGATATTTTCCACCCATACACATGACCTTTTCCTTTGTTAATATGACAACCTAACACATTCATGAATTGATCCTGTTATCCCCGATTTCTAGGGATAACTAGGAGATCATGTCTCGAGGCCCACAGGTCCTAGACATGGAGTACCGAGAGCAGGATTGACCTGAGCATGGCCTTGGAGGGCCCAT
>ML780111.1:156119-186620 GCA_009831015.1 Picea engelmannii
TTTAAAATCTCTTAAACCACTTAGATTACTTTGACCTTTTGGGGCTTCTAGATGACATATGAGGGTCCTCCAACTTCGTAAGGCCATAACTCTCAAACCGTGAGGAGTTATGTGACGTTCTACATACCACCAGAAATGGCATGGAATGTACTATCCATATAGGATATTATTATCTGAAAATATATCATAACTCATACCATTACCCATCAAAAAAACTTGGGTCCATTACCCAAACCTAGGGTCTCCAACTTCTCATGGCCATAACTCTCTAACCGTGAGGAATTATGTGACGTTCCACATACCACCAGAAATGAAATCACAAGAACTATACATCTAGGATATTTTCCCTGACAAATTCACTTTCATTCATCTCATTATTCCACAATTAAGCATGGGTTCTCTTACTCCACAAAGCGTCTTCCTGTGAGGGCTTTCACCATAAGGGGACCACTTTGGAGTTCATCCATATTTACTTCTTATCAACCATGGAAAAACAATAATGAGTCATATTTACATCAAACACTATTGGGTCCATTACCCAAACCTTTGTGCTACGGGTCTTTCTTCAAGGGTTGACATCAATGACAACCAACCTTAATCAACATCTTCTTCTTAGAACATTCTATCACTAGCCATTGATCAATTTTATTCATTTGACTCCATGCCTAATGGTCTTTGCTTCCATGTCCTACCACAATAGATTTGAAACCCTTTTACTAAATATCTAGCCTCTTAACTAATTGAAAATATGTAAGAGAGATCCCTCTCTGGGTTGGAAGGGATAGATTCCAATCCTAAAGCTTCATTTGAGGTTACCTCTGTGTTTTTCCTCCTTAGCCAAGGAAATTTATAGAGTGATAACAAGTTCTATCCTTTCTATAAGGAAACGGAAATCTACCTTAGAGGGAAAGTTACTTGATAAACATACATTGTTGAATAAACCCTAGAATTCATTATTCATCTTGAAGGTGTATATGGAATGAAAGGATTTTCACCATAGTGCTAACTTGGATTCTGGAAGACCGGTGCATCACTCTACCATTTACCTTTCCAAATTTATAATATAATATGGTAAGTGATACTAGCAATGTAGGGAATGATAAAATGAAATTGGATGAGGTTGTTGGGAAGTTTTTAAATGAATAATAAGATGAAATTGGATGATATTGTTGGGAAATTGTTAAATGAAGAAACAAGAAAAAATATTGTTCAAGGGTGCCATGAAAATGAAGCACTCCTCACAATAGGTTATTTGAAATGTCAATTTAAATGTTAGCTTAGTGAGAGAAGGGAACAACACCTCAAGGGAAGTTAGGTTTTAGAGAAGTTAGTGTGGTCATTACATTTTTTCATCTTGGTTTCATTCTCCATTTATATTTTGAATCTCATGAAGCCTTTGTTCCTACAGTTTCTCCATACAATAACCATATTTTGTCTATTGAATCCATATTCTTGGTGAGCATAACAATGTGGAGTTGGAATATTGAATTGTGATGTCTCTTGTAGTAAACCCATTTTCTTGATTTGGAAAATCTGTGACCTTTAGGATGAATATGTCTCCTAGATCTCCCTATAGGTCATCGAGGCTTTTCATTCCTATAGGTGTATACATTTTCGAATACAAAAACACAAATAGAAGGTACGAATATTTTTCACTTAAGCTATAATTTTTTACAAATCAGAGAGTATTACAAGCGACAAGTGCCCATTTCTTAGATGAGTAAGTGCCCTACCAAAGAAAATTGCACTAGAGAGCCGTGATAACTTTTAGTATTCTTTTAGGAGCTACCAGAGATGAAAAGATATAGATCAAGATGGCTTGAAGGACTAATTTTAGGAGAATGATATGACTAACAATGTTGAGGGAGAGGAAACTCCAATTGGTGAGATTTTTGTTGAGACGGGAGAGAAGCTATTCCCAAGAAATATCATGAACAACAATATCCAAGAGAGAGGCACCAATATATTTAGGTATAATGGAGCTCATAGTAGAACAAATAGAGAGAGAGGGGGGGGGGCTTAGCAGTAGACCACATGGCCAATCTTGGCATCCAATATTTTAATTTTGTTTTTAAACATTACAGTGTTGTCGAATATCCAACCCCTTAAGGTTGGCGTCTGATGGAAACGCCAAAGGTCGGATGCACTATGAAGTCAGATATTCGATGAATCAAAGGACAGGATGATTTGACTCCATGATTTTTCATCCGACGGCCCCGTCATAGGTCTGATGCCCCTATGGAGTTAGATATTCGACGCCTATGGGGAAGGATGATCAATGGCTTAGCCACTGATCTGACGGCTATGGAAGACAAATAACCAGCTTCTTTAGGGACAACATGATCAGCGACACAATCACTAATCCAACGATTGTGGAAGTTGGATAACTAACTATTATTATTGTGTATTGACTAACCGACAACGTCCCACCAACGCTTAAACTAAAAGAATTCCATCAAATTTTAGACGTGTAACTGTCAAATTTCAGAAAAATTCGTTGTTGGATTTTAGGTACAAATGTAGTTGTGTGGGAGAATGAAGAAAATATGCAGGAGGAATACCCGTAATTTTTTGTCAATTTTGAAGAAAACATAAACTAAAAATGAAAGACTCATTTTTGGGAAGCTAGCATTATGGAACAACATCTAAGAGTTCCTAGTCACCTACACTAACAACCCTAATAAAAGAATAATGCATCCTGATGGACTGAGAGCAGTGAAGGGGGTGCATTCCTTGGGTCAACAAGCTGAGAGGAACAAGAGATTATGGTTGGAACTACTGTTGGAGGGTGAACAAATTGCATAATTTTTGTTTTTTGAATATTATGATGTAAATTTGTATATGTTTTTCGGCATAGTGTTGTGTGTGAAGGATGGTGCACAATTTTAGGGTAGTAGGAATGTAACATCTCTAATATAATCCCCAGTTTAATTAATTCATAATTTAGATATAATGTATGGATGTGGCCATGCGATGTGTATGCAAATTGTATTTCTGAATTTTAATAAATAAAATGTGATGCCAACTACTGAGGGACATGGAAAGAGATGGGGGATGTGTTTTACACAAGAGAGGATAGGTCTAGAAAGGGGATTTTTGTTCATGAGTTTAATTCCCAAAATCCTTTTCCCATTTTTAATTGTTTTGAGTGAACCTTCTGATTTTCCCTTGAGTGTGGAAGAACCCATTCATTGAATACCTATAAGAGGGTGGGTTTGAGGAGTCACATCCTATAGTTATTGGCAGCATGGGGCTGAAGTAGAATCAGTTTGGGGATGATTTGAGTCAAGAAAATATGAAAAGAGAGGATATTTGCATGGCCAGATGGGGAATTTTTAGACGGTCACGTTTTTGCATGAGAGAAAGCAAAGAACAAGAAGAAAAGAATAACATTGGAGCTAGAGCAACAATGGTGGGAGAATTTCGGGGAATTTGGAGTTGTGAAGACTGAAGAAGCAAGTTGTCAGTATTGTAAAAGAACCAAGTTGCCGGGCCTAAATATATAATCCTTTGTGAGTTGAACTGGAGCAACAAGCTTGTTGTTGTTGTTTTCCCAATAGTTTTCCTTGCAGTGAGTTCCCTTGAATTCCTAGTAGAGAGATTCATGGTTAATTATGACAAAGATACCTTGATAAATGAATGGGACACCTAATGGATTGATATTAGTGAAGGGTTACATTCCTTGCGTTGGGAAGGTCGAGAGGAAGAGAGATGGAGGAAATTTGGGATAGCTATAGGAGAATGATAGTGGGTTGTGGGATTATATGAGTTGTGAGTGGTCAGTGAGAGACACCCTCTTTTTTGGATTCTTATCCCCATCTTGGGGATGAATTGTTGTTGAGATATGGAACATCAATTCTATGTTTGGTTGGAACATCCATCCTAGGTAGTTGGTTGCACAACTTTAAAAAAAAAATAAGTGTTTATCTATTTGTCTGAGATATTTTACGAGTTTAATTGTTGTGTGTTTTAATATGTGTAAGAGAATGAATAGTATGTTGTTGTGGTGAATTGATTATCTACATTCATGTTAGTTATCATGTTGTAGAAACATTTAAATAATGACATCTACAAATGGTTAAATATGTATGTTTTCCAGTAGCTCGTAAGATACAAAATATGTTAGCAGAAAATTTTAATCTTATGTATATTTTGCTAATAATGTTCCTCAGTTAAGTTGGGGAATGTTACATCATGGACAAAAAATTTAAGAGCACTTGGAAATAGAACATCAAACTCTATTGTGTTGTCAAGTAGGGAAACTACTTCACTAGAAAAAGTGGCCCACTAGTAACCAATTCTAAAAAAAAAATCCATATGGTGTAGCAACTGACACAATTGGGACCATTGAGGCTACTAAAGGGGAAAACCTTGATCTAGATGCCCATCCAAGGTCATCTTGGAAGTGTTCTTGATATCAGTAATTTTCTTGTCATGATTTTTTTACATATTTTTCAAGGTCTTCCCATGTGTTTTTCGGTTTTAATCCCAACACCTAGGGGATGGTTTTGTCCACCAATTTTATTTCCAATGAGCCACAAGAAAACCCAAAACTAATCACCAAGTGAAAATTTATAATCCTGGAAAGGCTCTCACTTCTTCTAATATCTCAACATCCCACATAGCCCTAATTTCATATTAGGGTTTTATCTGTTATGGTTTTGGACACCATTATAAATTATACTTTCAACATCGTGTTATGGGTTTTTCTAGTAAATAGAGTCATCACATATCTCCTTATAGAAAAGGTACCACCATTCTATCCATTTTTTATTGCTATGTACATTGCAATGTTTTTCACCAATTGATTAATTAATTGAATTTTACATTCAATGTAATAATCTACATTCAATGTTGTATCTAGTGTTATCTATATAATATTGTGTTATTTGTTCAACAACACGGGGTATTTCAACAAAGGATGAACACCTTCAGTAACCACTCACACAACCATAACAAAGATCAACACATCAATGCTTTTACGTGGTAAAATACCAATGTGGGGAAACATCCATGGCCCCAACAAACATGGACACCTGAGGAAATTTATTAATGAAAAAGAAAAATATTACATGATATTTTCTCACAATAAATCATTAGCAAATGACCCTCCATGTTATTTAAATAGATATCATGAACCAATTGGGTGCTAAGCCATAGATCAATGTATATGTTAAGATCAAGGAGAATATGAGTTATCGGATCACTCTTTTTCTGGAAAATATTGTGACTATCAGATTACATAACTAAAAATGCATATTAAAGAAACACGCTAAAAAATACACTTTAACCTAATGAAACATTACACCAAGTTGATCTTAACTAACTCATAAGTGTCTAAATATCCTTTCATCCCCCCTTAAGAACAACTAATTGGGATATGATTGAAGGATTTACAAAGGAGACACAAGAGGAGAAGGAACGAGGGATTAGATCCTATCCCCCCTTAATGACAACTTCTTGAACTCCTAAAATAGATCAAAGTTTAGAAAAAATTGCTTCTGTAAGAGACTTTGTGAAAATTTCTGCAACTTGATCTTCAGTAGGGAAAAAGAGCACTTCAATAACTCGATCATGAATAAGATTTTTTATGAAGTGCATGTGTAGCTCGATGTATTTGTTGCACTGATGTTGAATTAGATATTTGGCGAGCTTGATGATACGTTGATTGTCGCACCAAAGGGTGGTCGGATGTTTTTGTTGGAATCCAAACTCTAAAAGGATCTGTCGAAACCACAAATCTACTTTACTTGCATTAACCGCTACTCAATACTCTACTTCCATTGAATAAAGAGAAATAGCATGTTGTTTCTTACAATCCCTAGTGACAAGGTTGAAACCAAGGATGAAAACATAACCTACAATAGACTTTTGATCATCAAGGTCGTTGGTCCAATCTAAATCAGTGAAATTGGCCAACAAAGGAGTCCCCCATTGAACTGTAATGTATCCCAAACTTAAATGTACCCTGGACATACCAAATTATCACTTTTTTCTACTTTCCAATGGCTTTCATGGGGTGTTTGAATATAATGGGAAACAATACCAACAATAAAGGAAATATCAAGATGGGTATGAGTCAAATATAAGAGGCTATGAACTAACTGACGGTACAAAGTGGCATCAAATTTTGAAGTAGTACAAGTGGCAACAAGTTTGACTCCAGACTGGAAGGGAGAAGGAGTTGGTTTAGAATCATCCATGTGAAAGAGGTGAAGAAGGTCACAATCATACTTAGTCTAGGAAAGAAAAATTCCTTCCTTGGTTTGCAATACTTGGAGACCAAGGAAATAATCCAAATAGCCTAATCATGTCATTTCAAAAAAACATTAAAGTTGGTTTTTACATGGGTTAAAAGTTTAGGGTCACTACCAGTGAAGATAAGGTCATAAACATAAATAACAATGATTATGATATGGCTTCCTAATTTCTTGGTATAGACATCAGGGCTAGAATGACATCTAGAAAAGTTGGTGTCAAGAAGAAAATTTTCCATTTTGGCATACTAATCTCAAGGAGCTTGCTTAATACCATAAAGAGATTTCTTAAGGAGACAAATAGGGATGGATTCATTCTCAACATAGTCAGGAGGTTGTTCCATGTATATTTTGTCTTGTAAATCCCCATGCAAGAAGGTGGATTTAACATTCATATGATGGACCTCACATTTATGTGAGGCAGCAAGGGCTAGAACAAGGTAGATGGAATTCATTTTGGCTACGGGAGAAAAGGTTTTATGATAGTCAATGCCTTCAAATTAAGAGAACCCTTTGAAAAATAACCATGCATTGCGTCCTTCCACACTTCCAATATCTGATGCATACTTATTTCTATACACCCATTTACATCTGACCAGTTTTATTCCTTTTGAAAGAAGTACAAGATCCCAAGTATCATTCACCATTAAAGAGAAATAATCTTCATTCATTGTTGTGTCCCAATATGGATGGCCTAAATCTTCTACAAATGTTTTTGGATCATGAGTCTCTAAAAATTTAGACAAAAGAAAAGAGACTCGTTGGAATTGTTAACGTGTCTGACATTGATCTAAAGGATCACCAACTCCTTCTCGATATGAACATACCCATATGGGAAGCGGTGGTATTGTGCATGTTCATGTTCAATGGACTCATTTAGAGGAAGGTGAGAAGGCAAAGGTGTATTTTCATCCTCATTGTCATCATCTAAAGAAGAAACTAGAATAAGAACAACATATGGCACAAACGTCGAAAATGACACAAACACCAAATTAATGTCACAAGTTAAGATGTTTTCATCAAATTTAACATCTCTTCTAATAATAATTTCATTGGAATGAGGTTGAAGAAGTCAATAGATTTTGATATCTTCAGAATATCCAACAAAAAATCACTTCTCACTTTTAGGTTGCAATGCTTTCCTTTTCTCATCAGGAATGTAAGCCCATGCTACACTACCAAAGACACAAAAGTGGATTACATCTAGGTTAATTTTAGTCCATGCTTCTTTCAGTGTTGTATTTTTTAAATCCTTTGTGGGAATGTGATTTACTATGTAATTTGCACAGTTGATGGCTTCCAACCAATAATGAAGATTTAATCCCTTAGATTGGATCGTACAATTACCCATTTCTTTTAACGTGTGATTCTTTCTCTCAACAAAACCATTTTTTTGCGGTGTATATGGGACAATATGTTTCATTCAAATTCCCTATGTAGTGCAGTAACATGTAAATTTGTGCTTCACATATCCACATCCATTATTTATTCTTAACCTTTAAAGTTAATGTCCAGATTGTTTTTCTACAAGGGCTTTGTAGGCCAAAAACTTCACTCTTAAGTTTTAAGAAGTAAACCCAAGTGCGTCTGGAAAAGTCATCAAGTAAACTTAATAAATATGTGTTCCCAGAGAAAGAAGAAGAAGAAAGTGGACCACATAAATCACTATGAACAAGCTGAAAAGGATTCAAGGCATGTCAAGAGGCACATTTGTCAAAATTGTCTCAATGATGTATGTCGAGAACAAAACTGGCACAAACATCATCTCTACAAGAAACGAGAGGAAGACCAATCACCATATGTGGATTACATAGTTGTTGAAATGAGTAATAGTTTATATGACCAAATTCTCATACCAAAATTTTCTCAATTCATCTCTATGAGCAACAAAAACTGATGGAAAATATGTTGACCCGAAGTTGCTAAACTTGTACAACCTAGTAATATCATCAACAATTCCATTTGTTAAGACATGCTTAAGATATTTAAATCCTTGATTAGGATCAAAAACATAGGTTATTCCAATAGAGGATGAACACCTTCAGTAACCACTCACACAATCAAATCAAAGATCAACATGCCATTTTTTTTACGTGGTAAAACCCCATTGTGGGGAAACATCCATGGCCCCAGCCAACATGGCCATTTGAGGAAATTTATTAATGCAAAAGAAAAATATTACAACTTGGTGAAGTGAAAACTCTAGGGTTTTACCTTCACCTAAATGAATGATTTGATACGTTGATAGAAGGTTGTAGGAAAGACTTGGAACACATAATACATCATTGAAATGACCATTATCTACTTGAATTATTCCAAACCCTACAATATTAAGAGATCTATCATCACCAATAAATATTTGTTTGGTGTTACATTCATTTAGAAAAAAAATGGCTTTGTCCTTAGCCATATGATAAGATGCTTCGGAATCAATAAGCCACTCATCAAACGAAGAAGTAGAAGTTGCATTGAAGGAGAAACCGTAAGCAAAAAGTGCATGTCCATGAGAAAAAGAGTTAGAATAAGAAGACTCAATACTGATTTTGTGATTCTTCATTGTTGCTTCTAAGGCATCCATCTTATTAAAACATTTATATTCCACTAGACCATCTCACCCACAACAGTTGCAATGCCTATCAGTCTTCTTACTTTTGTATTTTTCTCACTGTCACAATTAGGAGTATAAGTTAGATGAGAGGGTTTTGGACCCTTGTTTTGCTTGTTGTTGTGGAAAGGATGTTGCTTCTTAGTATTATTGGATTTATCATTATGTTAGGTCGTTAAGGCTTTGTTGTATGTACCTGCAGTGTTGATCAATCCAAGTTGCACAAGCTTATCTTGCTCTCGAAACAGAGAACCGCAAAAGGACTCAAGAATGTGGGTTTGGTAAGCACTCCATAGAGCTTCTCTAGTGGCATAAAAGGTAGATACAAAGACATAATATGCACTACCAACAAGATCAAGAATAACATATATGCATCGATCATCCATCATATCTATTTACAGTCTTTACATAAAATTCTAAGTGTTTTTAACTTACATAAATAATATTCAATGCAAGGAAAATCATTGGGAATTAAATTCATTAACTGATTTTCAATCTCGTGGACTCGAATTATATTGTTTTTCCCAAACACGGTAATCTAAATATTTTCCCAAAATTCATCAGGGTCATCAATTCCTTGAAGGTGAAACCTTAAATCAAGAGAGATGAAAATTTTGAGTAGTCCACATGCTTGATCATTCTTATTATCCTATTTAGACTTTTTTTTAGTATCAGTGGGTTCTTTTTCTTTTCCCAAGATAATCTAGTACAACACTTTACTTCTTAGTACATCCTCCATTTGGGATTTCCATGAAAACTAGTTGGTACTAGTAAGCAAAATATCACTGGGAGAAGACGTATTAAAATAGATAGAGAATATGGGTTTAAAAGCTGAAATTGATAGTATGGATTGAAAGCTCTAAAAAAATAGGTTGTTTAAAAAAATGACACTAAAAACAGACTTCTGATGAGAAATTTATGCCCTTTTGAAAAAAAACATAAATGGTAACCAAAGAACCATGTGGAAAGTAGAGGTTGTTCCACATGGTGATGCCCCTCCTTCACTGACTTTCCTATAACCTCATGTTTACAAACAAGTTGCCTATGAAGTGACCCACTTTTATAGAATAAGTGAAAATAATTTTTACAATGAAGTTACTTTGTAAATTAAAGTTGCATGCAAAAAGTAACTAAAAAGAAAAATGAAATATACCTATAGTGATTCATTTTTATAATTTAAGTGAAATTAACTTTACAATGAATTCTTGAACTATTTCAAAAAGTTACAGAAAAGAGACTTGACCTCTAGACCTCTTACTAAATAAAACAATGTTCAACCAAGTGAGCTAGTGCAAACACCATTATAATTGTAAAAGAGGTGGATGGTGGTGGTGGTGGTTGTGGTGTTGGAGCTTTGCATCAAGGTGCATGTTTAAAAAAACTTATTTTCATGTGTTCACACAGAAAGAAAAAAAAAATTGCTTCTTGACAACAACAATGGGGTTAGATCTCAGTTAGCTTACTCAAAAAATGCAAGTTTTCTCTGTTTTTTTTATTTTCCCGAGATCGCACAGAGTGCACGACAAAGAGCACATTTAAAATAGAAAACACTTTCTACTCTGTTTTTTAGTTTTTGATATCCCACATAATACATGGAAAAGAGCATATATCGACCGGAAAGAGAAGCAACCTAGAAATAAATACATGAAATAGAAATATTATCTCTGTAAAAACTTTGAACATGGCGTATTCAGGCTTTATACCTTAGGATATGACTAAAATGGCCATATCTTGGGAAAACAAAACCTTTTTGAGTGAAACAAAAAAAAATTATAACTAAAGTAAGTCCTATAGACATAATGGAACAATCCTCTCAGACCAAAAGTCTATGGAAATAGTAGAAACCATAAATGAAACAACATGGCTTCAAGATCTCGATCTACAATAGGAGTGGGTCTTCAAATGGGCTCTGATTCCATGTTCGACAACACAGGGTATTCCAACAAAAGATGAACACCTTTAGTAAACACTCACACAACCATATCAAAGATCAATACACTGATGTTTTTTAATGATCAAACCCCAATGTGGGGAAACATCCACAACCCCAACCAATGTGGTCACTTGAGGAAAAATATGTTAATTTTTTGGATTCTCAGATATTGATACTCATTGCCTTATGATTTAATAACAATATTAAGTTTCATACAGCATTTATCATAGAATAACTATACTATGGAAATATCAACTATAATATTGTGGTGGAAATAACAAGATCTAGAAATATTAACCATGCACAATAGACACAAGAACACAAGAATTTATCCTGGGAAACCCAATCCTTAGGATAAAACCCAACAACCTTTCTTATAAGAATCAATTCAATAGTTCACAAGATTACCAAAATAAATAAATAAACCAAGAGATATACGGAGTCACCTCACAACCCCAGCGCAACTCTTAAAAGAGGTAGCGCACAAGAGAAAAATACCAGAAACCCCAGTTGCAGTGTCTTCCTTCCTTGCCTCAGACTTGTGCCTTATTTTTCTTGAGTGAGAGATGAGTGAGAGTGTTAAATGGGAAGGTTTCACCCTGATTTATAATCTTCAAGTCACTTTTACTGGGGTCGACTTCTCTTCTTGGAAATTTTGTTTTTACTTTATTATTTTCTAGTGGGGCCGACTTCTCTTCTGGGATTTTCAATTTCACTTTATTCATTTCCAATGAGGTCGAATTCTCTTCTGTGGTATTCTATGGTCTTCAATGTGGATAATGGTTGCCTGAAGATGAAAAAATTCAACACTCCCTCTCAACGAGGGAGGCATTCTACATACTTGGATTTCTTCTTTCATAGAAAGGTTGTTCTTGAGCCTGGTTGATGTAGTTTTATCTAGCATGCACCCAGTTGATGTATATTTATCCCACATAACACACAGTTTATGTATGCTTCTCCCACATAGAACCTCGGGTCTCCAACGGTCCTTGTCAAGTCCCATGATCAAGGATAGAGACCACACTTGGGTCATTCTCCTTAGCCAAGTCACATGGCCATCGGAGGAGAATGCTCGATGCTAATACACTGAGATCATCAACACTCCAAGTCTTTATCCTTAGCCAAGGAAACATGGCCACCGGAGGAGAGTGTCTACCCGATGCTAATACATGGAGAACATCAATGTCATGTACCATTATTCTTATCCAAGTTAGTATGGCCATCGAAGGAGAATGTTTGTCCGATGCATATGTACCTTGAGTCTTCATCGGTCCTTGATCAAGTCACATGATTAATGATAAAGACTATTCCTAGTCCATTCTTCTTAGCTAAGTTAGCATGGCCATCAGAGAATAATGTACCATTCTCCTTATCCAATTCAGCATGGTGATCAGAGGAGAATGTTTGCCATTTTCCTTAGCCGAGTCAGCATGGCCATCGAAGGAAAATGTCATCCCAGTACTATTGTCTGGAGAAGCATCAGCACCTAGAGTATTTTTTGGTTTTTTTCAATTCATATGAGAAACGATAAAGACTACACCTGGGCCATTATCCTTATCCAAGTCACATGGCCATTGGAGGATAATTTCTTCCCAGTGCTTCCCAAAATGTAAACATTCCCTCTCAGTGAGGAAGACATTCTGCATCACACCAAGCTCATCTCTAGATACTGGAGCTTCATTTCTCCCTTCTGTATCATGTCTCAGATGATATTTCATCTTCTCATCTATGGATATGTATTGGATATTTACTGCTCCCTTATGCATCATGTCTTGGATGAAATCTTGCAAGAAGCTTTTGAAGTCACACTATTTTTCTTCTTGTGATATTGGTTGTGATATATTATATCTATGTTGTACTTTGTGCTATATAAACCTTATTTCCTGAGATCGCAACTGATCTCAAGCTGAAGAATCACCCCAAGGTGCTCAATTTATGTACTGCACTCCCTTCCCAGTCAAAATTTGTGTATTCCCGTAGCTTCACTTCACCACCTGAGATATACCTGAGGCCATATCCAATTGTAACATGTAGATACATCAACACAAGCTTTGCAGCAACCCAATGGTAGTGTCTCAGCTCTACCATAAGATATATCAAGGTACAAATCAAGTGTTCCTCCTGGTGTTAACAAATTACATCAATGATCCAATCAAATGTCTGTACATCATGGGATCCACCAAATATGAACCTGAAGTAGAATCACTCAACTTCTTAAGATTTGTCTCCATAGGTGTAGTCATGGACTTGCAGTCCATCATATCGAACCTCATCAGTATCCCCTAACTGAGGAAGATCTTGTCTGATCTCTATCACACCTCTAGTCCAAATAGTACATCTAGCTAAGATCCTCCTCCTCGAACTCTGAGGCCAAATCCCTCTCTCACTGAATTAGGCTCTATTTCCCAGTTTTCCTCATTGGATGCTTCTTATGTGACAGAGGAAAATTACATATCCCAATGCTCCTGACTGTCTTCCTTTTCTGTCAAGGCATCTATCATTTAGCACTAGAATATGTCTCTCTCCCACCTGAATCTGATTGGGAACTCCCTCTAAATGAATGGATCTCTCTCAGTCTACATGATCCCTTTGGAACTTTACTCCCTTTGAGTTCGTACAATCTCTGGAGAAATCTATTATCTCCTTCATCTGTTGACTTCCTATGAAGTTTGATCTCCAATGAATTGTCCTTGGAGGACTCTCCTTCCAACTAGATCCTAATGGATGACTCTCTTTGAACTATGGCTCCCTCTGAGATAGTACTTGGTGGGGCCACCTGCCTCATCACTGGTGGAGCCACCTTCTCCTCCTCATAACTATGACTTTATGATAATATATGAGGTCACGTGTTCTCCCTGAAAGTATCACGGGGAGTTGCATGTCCCACTGCAAAGTGTCACGAAGCCATACTAGCCTCTTCTTGGTCACTCCAACATCTCTAGGTAGATCCACTGGCCCTGCTAGCTCTATTGGATCCTCCTAATAGTATGAAGGATGACAAACTAAACTAGAGGGATATGTATGGTCATCCTTCGGAGCCTTCTTCTCCTCATTATCAATCTTCATGTGGAACACTTAGTATCCCATAAAATTATCCTTCTTTCGAGAAGTTTCTAACTTCTTCCTCTTTGTATTTGGTACATGGATGTATACTCTCATGTCCACAAGTCCATGTCTAGAAAGTTTGCTCCATGTCTTAAACCAGAGATCATATAAATTGTTGCCTCCTGCAACTGTCAGCATATATCCCTTTAATAACTATCACATGTGACCTACCCGGAACCAAGGAACGATGACAATAACAAGAACAAGAGCACAGAAAATATGTTTCTAGTGTTGTGAGCAATCATTCTTCTGCGGTAACCTACCCAAAACAAGAAAAGAACGTAAAACATTTCCATGGTGACCTCCATGGCATTTCCAAGATAACCTATATGAGACAAATATGAAAAACCGGAACATAAAGAAAAATTCAATGACATATTTATGGTAAGGGATAGAGAGGAACATATCTTCAAAAGAATTATTATTTTCATAGTTCATATGCTAGCTCATCGAGCTTAGATTCGTTTTTATTCTTGTGTGGTGAATTCTCATCAACATCGATTGTTCTTGCATGTTGCCTTCCCTTCCTTTTCTTCTGATGGCATTGAACAATGTAATGACCAAATGTGTTACAATCAAAGCATATGATCTTTGAAAGATCTTTATTCTCCCATCTTCAAGCTAGAGTTGATTCTTCACTTGTATTTTTCTTTCCAAAATTTGTTCTTACTTTCTTTATCCTTGTATGAGTTGTAAGTTATTGAGTCCCTTCATCTTGGATTTTTTTCAAACTGTTCTTGGACAATACTCGGCATTCTTCTTGGATACAACCAATCTATAATTGATCAAATTATGGAAACTTCTCTCATCCACAAATACTCTAAACAAATGAATCCCATGAGGAAGGCAATCCATTAAGAGTTATTGTAACAATATCAACATCATCAACATTGTCTCCAATGGCTTGGAGTTGATCTCTCAACTATGATACCTTCATGTAGTAAGTAGAAATTGAATATTTTGTGCTCATCATGATGCAACGGAGTTGATTTCTCAAGGCTAGCTTCATGCTAGTGTTCTTACTTTCAAATAATCCCACCAAGGAATCAAACATCTCTTTGGAAGTTTTCAACTCAAAAATGTGTGGAATTAAGTGATCTCTTATAGAATCTATCAAGATTCTTTTAGTCTTTGCTTCATTCATTTTCTGTTTGGCTTTCTCTTCATCACTTGCTAGTTCTGAGACCTTTTCTTTTACATATTTATGAATCTCATTTTCATCTAAGAAAAAGAGTATCCTAGCCTTCCAGGATCTGAATTTTGTAGCACCATCTAGCCTATATTCTAGCTTGAGACTCGTAACCATCTTGTTTTTTACCAAAAAATAACCTTTGACCAAAAGTCAAACTTGACTAGAAAGTCAACCTTTGACTTTGACCAAAAAATTCAAACTTGACGTCTTAGTAAGATGAGAGAACCAATAGGTGTGCTAGGTTAGGTTGAGTTATCCTATGTAATATTTATCCCTAACACGCTCCAATATATTTATCAACGATCTTTCCAAAGATTTAGGTCAGTGCAGTGATGGTTAATTGTGTAGTGGCAATATTTAAGCAAAGCTCTGATACCATGTTGATTTTTCAGATTCTCGTATATTTATACTTATTTCCTTAGATTTAATAAAAATATTCACTTTCATACAACAGTTATCATAGAATAACTATACCCTGGAAATATCAACTATAATACTGCAGCGAAAATAACAAGATATAGAAATATTAACCATGCACAGTAGACACAAGAACACAAGAATTTATCTTGGGAAACCCAATCCTTGGAAGAAAACCCAAAAAAAATTCTTAGAAGAATCAATTCAATAGTTCATAAGATTACAAAAATAAAAAACAGACCAAGAGATATACAAAGTCGTCTCACAACCTTTGTGCAACTCTCCAAGAGGTAGCGCACAAGAGAAAAATACCAGAAACCCCAGTTGTAGTGTCTTCCTTCCTTGCCTCAGAATTGCACCTTATTTTTCTCGAGTGAGAGATGGGTGAGAGTGTGAAAATGGGAAGGTGTCACCCTTACTTATAATCTTTAAGTCACTTTTACTAGGGCCGACTTCTCTTCTTGGAAATTCTATTTTTACTTTATTATTTTCCGGTGGGGCCGACTTCTCTTCTAGTATTTTCAATTTCACTTTATTCATTTCCAGTGAGGCTGACTTATATTATGTGGTATCCTATGGTCTTCCATGTGGATAATGGATTCCCAGAGTTGCAAAAATTCAACACTCCCTCTCAACAAGGGAGGCATTCTCCATACTTGGATTTCTTCTTTCATAGAAAGGTTCTCGTTGAGCCTGGTTGATGTAGTCTTCTCTGGAATGCACCCAATTTATGTATACTTCTCCCACATAACACCCAGTTGATGTATTCTTCTCCCACATATCACCTCAGGTCTCCAATGGTCCTTTTCAAGTCACATGATCAAGGATAGAGACCACACCTAGGTCATTCTCCTTAGCCAAGTCACATGGGCATCGAAGGAGAATGATCGATGCTAATACACAGAGATCATAAACACCTCAGGACACTCTCCTTAGATAATTCAACATGGCCATCGGAGGATAGTGTCTACTCGATGCTAATACATGGATAACATCATTTCCCTGGACCATTCTACTTATCCAAGTCAGCATGGCCATCGAAGGAGAATGTTTTTCTGATGCATATGTACCTTGAGTCTTCATCAGTCCTTGATCAAGTCACATGATCAAGGATAAATAATATTCTTGGGCCATTCTTCTTATCTAAGTTAGCATGGATATCAGAGAAGAATGTACTATTCTCCTTATCCAAGTCAGTATGGCCATCAGAGGAGAATGTCTTCCATTTTCCTTAGCCAAGTTAGCATGGCCATCGGAGGAGAATGTCATCCTAGTATTATCATCTGGAGAAGAATCATCACCTTGAGTCTTTTTCAGTATTTATCAAGTCATATGAGCAAGGATAAATACTACACCTGGGCAGTTATCCTTATCCTAGTCACATGGCCATTGGAGGAGAATGTATGCCCGGTGTTTCCCAAAACGTCAACATTCCCTCTCAGTGAGGAAGACATTCTGCATCATGCCAAGATTGTCTTTGGATATTGAAGCTTTACTACTCCCTTATGTATCATGTCTCATATGATATGTCATGTTCTCATATGCAGATATGTATTGGAGCTTTACTACTCCCTTTTGAATCATGTCTTGGATGAATTCTTGCAAGAAGCTTATGAAGTCACACTGCTTTGCTTCTTGTGATACTGATTGTAATATACTATGTCTTCATTGTAATTAGTGCTATAAAAAATTTATTTATTGATATCGTAATCGATATCAAGCTGAAGCATCACCCTAAGGTTCTCAATCTATCTAATGCACTCCCTACCTAGTCAGAATATGTGTATTCTTGCATCTTCACTTCACCACTTGAGATATATCTGAGGCCATATCCAACTGTACCATGTAGGTACATTAACACATGCTTTGCAGCAACCCAATTGTAGTGTCTCGGATATACCATAATCTAGCTCAAGGTATAAAGAAAGTATTCGGCATGGTGTTAACCAAGTACATCAAGGATCCAATCAACTGTGTGTACATCGTGGGATCCACCAAATAAGAATCTGAAGTATAATCATTCAACTTCTTAATATTTGTCTCCATGGGTGTAACCATGGACTTGCATTCCATCATATCGAACCTCATCAGTATCCCCTAACTGAGGAATATCTCATCTAATCTATATCACACTTACAGTCCCAATAGTACATCTGGCTAAGATCATCCTCATCAAACTCTGAGGCCAAATCCCTCTGTCACTAAAGTAGGCTATGTTTTCGAGTATGCCTCACTATTTTCTTCCTCTGTGACTGAGGAAAAATCCACATCCCAGTCCTCCTAATTGGTTGCCTCATCTTTCACGGAATCTATCAGTCAAAACTGAACTATGTCTCTCTCCTACCTGAATCTGAGGGGTAACTCCCTCTGAATGAATGGTTCTTCATCAGTATGCATGATCCCTTTGGAACTTGACTCCATCTAAGTTCATACAATATTTGGATCCATATACTCTCTCCTGCATCTGTTGACTTCCTCTGAATTCTGATATCCAATGAACTATCCTGGGAGGATTCCCCTCCCTACTAGATCCTGAGGGATGAATCTCTCTTAACTATGGCTCCCTATGAGATGGTACTTGGTGGGGCCACCTGCCTCATCACTAGTGGAGCCACCTGCTCCTCCTCATAACTATGACTCTATGAGAATCTATTAGGTTATGTTCTCTCCCTAAAAGTATCACATGGAGTTGCATGCCCTGTTAGTGACCTATAACGATCGAGGATCTGATGATTCAGAATCTATTTGTGGGTTTCGTGATGAAATTCCTAGTTTGTTGACCTATTATATCCTCAAATAAATTAGTCAATTTCATTTGAATAGGTGTTAGGTTGTTATTAGAAAGAACATTTCTAAATTTTTAAGGCTCATTTTAAAGAGTTTTAAACTTGTAATAAACTTTGGAAAACATTTGATTTAGTTTTTATTTCAAAAAACTCAAAATACAAGTTTCGGTGGCTAAGTTTCTTTTCAAAAGGGTTTATAAGCCACCAAAATCCCTAGCTTGCGGCGTCTTAAACGTGAAAATCAGGGCTCTCCTAGCCACCAAAATCGCAGGGATATTTGAAACGGTCATCTCGTCTTAGTGAAATGTTATGATTGTATTTAGCCATCAAAAATAAAGGGGAGATATCGAGTATGACTTGGTAAGTGGTATTTTACGAGTTATTATATTATCATTTGATCTACCTAAACCTAAACCCTATGGATCTTACACCTATCCTAGGAATTAGGATCTGATCTCGGCATATCCTGACTTGATCATTTCAACTTCTGCTTCATAAAATCATGTGATCTTTGTACTTCCTATCCTTCAAGGTTTATCGAATGATCATTATCATTTCAAATCTTAACTACCCTCTCACATCCCTTGAAATCAGGGCTCACCTTAATTGCTTTTCCCCATTTCTCACCTCTGTCATAACTGAGCACAAACCTTCCTAATTATGTGCTTAGTAGTCTCCCTCCAAGACCGAATTTCCAATTGTAGGTACAGAAGCATTCCAACAAATGAAGAGAGGAGCACCAGCGTTGAGGAAGGAGCTTGATGATATCGGTTACCTAGAATCACACCTAGAGGTGTGTCATCTCTTCAAGTACACAGGTTGTTATGAATTTTGTAAAAAAGTGTAGAGCCCTCATCATCAGGTGGCAGAAGCTTTTTCTTTCACATTTGATGGCAGAAAGGCAGTCATTGGCAAAGATGAGTTCCTGGTGGATGAAACTCTCATAGCAGAGGTGGCGGAGCTACCAAGGACTAGAGAAAACTGGTTCAATACCATTGTTACAAAGGAGGTTGAATTTAGGTCTTATTTGAAACCAGAGCACAAGTGTTTGATATGGAAGAAAGACATTCCTATGTCTTTTCTGGAGGCAAAATGGCAGCACCTGCTGAAGTCAATTCTTGTTTACATAACCTGTGAGGGTAGATATAATAGGGTAATGATTTATCATTTCAAATTGATGAGTCACTTTATTGGAAGGAGCCCCTTGAACTTTCCTTATTACCTCCACAAAATCTTAACTAAGATGGCTCATCAGGTCAAGGCTAAACCAAGCAAGGTTGTAGGTAAATTATCCCATCATGGTTTGATTAAGCTCTTGATTTATGTGCTATTGCAGAGAAAGAACAAGGATTGGGGCCACCTCTTATTTTGGAATGAGTTCAGACTGATTTACATCCAGAGGATAAAAATGGATCTTCTTGAAGGAAGTCTTCCACTCCCAGAAGTGGAAAGAGAAAGAGGAGAGCCATCTCTCTAGTCGCAGTTGATTAGTCCTCTCCATCTTCTAAGTCTAAAAAAGATAATAAGAAACTAGATTTTAGCAAGGATGCAGAGAAGGCAGAAGAACCTCCAGTGGACAAGAATATCCTCAATCTCCCCTATATAGACTCTGAGGATGAAGAAGACCAGGTTGCAACAGAGCAAGAAGTATCCCTAGCAAAAGATCTAGTTACAGCAGGGTATGAAGATCTTCCCTCACCTACACCAAAGAAGGATCAAGGCCAACAAATTGCAGAGGCCTCATATAGCAAGTCAAAGTAGTCCAAATCTCAGAAGATTAAGAAGATTAAAGAGAAAATAGCACAACATGAAGTATTAGAGAAGGTGATAAATACCCAATATGATACTTTATCAAAGAATTTCACAGCAACCAGTGCATCCTTGGAAAGATTGGCACTTGAAAATGTTAAAGAAAAGAAAAATAAGAAGAAAATTGTAAAGGACTATAACAGTCTATGGAGAGTAGCTATGCATTTGAAGAAAAAGGTCAGGTAATTGAGGTTGCAAGCCATGCCTTCAAGACCTCGGCCTCAAGCACTTGTTGATCTTGAAACCGTAGCAAATGCATCCATCCATTTGAATGATCCAGAGACATCTAACAATCCTACAGCCATTCCAGAACCTGCTCAAGATGCAGAGGCTTCAGAAGATCAGCCCTAAGGTGTTTAAAAGCTAAGACAAAAGGTATTTCGCAATTTTGTTAATTTTCACTAAGACAGAACTTTTGGTGGCTTAGGCGAACATTTCAATTGTTTATTAGCCACCAAAAGAGGAGCTTTCGGTGGCTAGCAAGCTTGGATTTTGCCTCTCTTAGCCACTGAAAGCACAGACATGGCAGAGAGGCACTATTTTTGCACAGATCCAAGTTTTTCTCACCCATACACCTCGAGGATGGTTTGTAATGATGGATAATAAATAAGGGAATCATTTTTGGGTTTCTTTTCCAGTTTTCAAGGTGCCTAGCAAGGTGGAAAGGTTAAATTGGTTACCTATTTTTGGGCAAAAAATTGTTTTTGTGCCAAAAGTGGAAATTTCAACTTATCCCACATCTCATGAAGATCCATCAGCCTTCAAAGGCTTACTATACCTGTTGAATACTTGGAAGGATATGAAGACCATCAAAGATAAGGAGTTGACCTATTTTATAGGATCCTTTCCTATTTTCTTGTGTCAATTGATGGTTTTCTATTTTAAGTAAATTTGATCCCGTATTGTAGGATCTAGCTATCTTATGTAAGGGATATAAAGCCACAAACATTTGAGGAACCAGGGGTTGGACTTGGGATGACCAAAAATGTAAAAATACTCACAGGCTTTAATTGACTGTAATGAATGAATACAAAGACTTTATTTTCCAGATTCTTGTGTCATTTTATGTGGTGAAGTTTTCTCTGATGTAAACTATTATTCCTTTGTTTTTCTGTTCTCATTGATTATAAGAAGAGTATGCTCAGGATTTGTCATGAACACCCTGATCTAGCTTAAAGACAATGTTTATGTTTTCTTCTGAAGATTGAATGGAGAATTCAGATAAACTATGCTCTGCATTTGAAATGACCCCTAAATTATAAGAATCCACTGATATGACTGTATTGCCTGGCTACATATGTCTCTGTTATTTATTCATTTAATCATATTTCATCTTTGACCCCATTTTTCCCAATGGTCCATTTTTATGTCTTAACCAAACCAATTCAAAATCCATAAACAAACCCATCCTCTGCATAACTAGCCTAATATCTTATTCCCAACAAACCTATATCAGACAGAGATATCCCTCTCTGAGTCTTAGAGGGCTAGATCCAAGTCTCAAAGCATTTTTAATGTTGCCTCTGTGACTACCTCCACAGCCTTGGGAAAATTACAGAGTGCTAACATGCCCCAATGCAAATTGTCACGAAGCCATGTTGGCTTCTTCTTAGTCACTCCAACATATCTAAGTAGATCCACTGGCTCTGTTGGCTCTACTGGATCCTCCTGATAGTCTGAAGGATGAGAAACTAAACTAGATGGATCTGTATGGTCATCCTTCAGATCCTTCTGCTCCTCATTATCAATCTCCATGTAGAACACTCGTTATCCCACAAAAGTATCCTTATTTCGAGAAGGTTCTAACTTCGTCTTCATCGCATTTGGTACATGGATGTATATTGTCATGTACACAACTCCATGTCTGGAAATTATGCTCCATGTATTAAACCAGAGATCATCTAAGTTGTTGCCTCCTACAATTGTCACCACAACTCCCTTTAAGAGTTATCACCTGTGACCTGCCCAAAACAAAGGAACAATGACAAGAACAAGAACAAGAGCAAGGAAAATACTTGTCTAGTGTTGTGACCAATCATTATTTCATGGTAACCTGCCCAGAACAAGACAAGAACATAAAACATTTCCATGGTGACCTCCATGGAATTTCCAAGATAACTTGTCTGAGACAAAGATGAAAAAACATGAACATAAAGAAAAAATCAATGACATATTTATGGTAAGGGATAGAGAGGAACATATCTTCAAAATAAATATTATTTTCTAATCCAAATTTATGAGTGGAATGAAAGGAATAATAGACTAAATACAACAACACAGATACAAAGAACAACAATAGATATCCAATGAACAATAAATTCTATTGAATAAATAAAATAGGTCGAAACTATAAAACTGTAGAACTGGAAACAACTTGCTTGAATGGTGGTAGTTATCTATGAGAATAGATGTGGCTTGCTACGCACATCCATCTAAGTAGAATGATTGAAATGAGGCTCCAAAGGCCTTTTTAACATTACTCATGAAATCCAAAACCCTAGACATCCAAAAACCTAACCCTAGGAGATGAAACGCCAAAATTTATGTGGGCCCTAATGGGTAAGCTGGTACCTCAATTTATCGGGGTCACAACTTTTGCATACGACCTCCATTTTAGGCGTGTGATAGCCTGTTGGAAAGGTCTTTTTGAGAACTACACATTATTCCATCAAACTCTAATGGCGTCTATAGTTTGATTGTCACAATCCAAAAAAACATTGTTTATGGCCCCAAAACGGCCCTGGAAGTACAGGAAGATGTATTGACATGAAAACTTCCAAAATAAGACAGTTGGATTAGGTGGGCGGCCACCAATATCCACCTGGAAACTGTGTAGGGCTTAAGATAGCCCTGAAAGTGTAGAACCCACAATTACAAATAATTACAGAAGAACGTGTTGAACTAAAAATTGTCAAGACGAGCCAATTAGAATAGGTGGGTGGCCACCAATATCCACCTGGATCAGTCCTCCCCCTTTAGGAAGCAATGGTATCCATTGCGTTGAGTGCCCCCATCAGGTGAGGAAAATTTTGTTGAATTTGGCCCCAGGTGAGCCACTTGCCTTGGTGTAGGATTTGCCCTGCATTGACAACCCGATTAAGTTGGATCCTTTGTTGGCGAGTTCCCTTGACCTGTGTGTCTACTATATGATCATTGGATGCATGTTCCATGTAGTCGGGGTTGAGCTATGTTGGTGTCAATTTTTCTGCGATCTCTAAGGTGTCTAATAATGGTGGAAAATATGGTCGAAGGAGGTCCACATTGAACATTAGGTGCAAGCCAAGGAAAGGTAGAGTGTTGAGCTCAAAATCATTGCTACCCACAACCTTGGTGATAGTGTAAGGCCCATAACGAAGTAAGCGGAGCATATGATGGTGCCATGTAAGGCATTATTTCTGAAAATGTAACCAGACCTTGTCTCCCACCTTAAACTAGTGTGGTGCCCGATGTTGATCATGGCACTGCTTGTACTTAGCATTGGCTTTATGAAAAATCTCATGGAGTTCTTGGAGGATGTGTTGAATCCACTCAATGAATATGGTCGCTTTATCGGCCTCAGACTATACATGCGAAGATTCTTCCTATGGGGTTGCAAGAGGTAGTGCAACATCAATGGGACCCAAGGGTTGGAATCCCATCCATACCTGAAATGGGCTATGGTTGTTGGATCTATGGAGAGCTCTGTTGTAGCTATTTTGAACATAGGAAAGATTCTCATCCCATGTACATGGATGCTTAGAGTTGTACATGCGCAATATGTGTACAATCATCCAATTGATGATCTTTGTCTGGCCATTGATTTGGGGGTGGAAAGCAGTGGATTTAGTGAGCTTGGTGTCCAACAGTGACCAGAGACTCAACCAAAATGTGTGTTGAGGAATATGTTGTCCCAATTTGAGGTGATGTTCTGTGGTATCCCAAAATGGACCCACCCCATTCAAAGAAGAGCTTGGAAGTATATGTCGTTGTGATGCTCTTCTTGCAGGATGTGATAATCGCCATCTTCGCCATGGGCCCACAAATACACAATCATTGTCATTCTTTGTGAACGAAAGGCCAGAAATGTAATACATCAATATGGATTCCCAAGGCCTATAGGGAGTAGGAATATGGGTGTATAATCCTTGCTTCTTGATGGCTAGCTTGGAAATGGCACGGCCAGTGAAAGATCTGATATAAGTTTTGAGGTCTTGACAAAGTTTTGGCCAATAAAAATGCTTTTGTAGAATGGCCACAGTTTTCTCCACACCAAAATATCCTACCATCTTACTGTAGTGAGCCTCCCAAATCATATTTTCATGCTCTCTTGTGGTAACATAGAGGTGGTCCATATGGCATAATAGTCCATCCTGGATGTGAAAATCGGTGACATTTTCTCCTGTACCCAAGAGATGATAGGTTGTGGCGGAGTCAGTGTCACGCTAATAAAGTTGGGGCCACTCAGATGCCTCATGCCCAGAATGTAATGTTTCCATTGACGGAAAGCTTGCACAATGGAATACATTTCTTTGTCATAAGTGGGGTATTTTCGGACAATATCTGAGAGTGTCTCACTATGGTATGTTACAAGATGACCATGTTGAGTGATAATTGTGTCGACAACACAGTTGGAGGCATCAGTCTCAATCTCAAACTGTTGTTGCAAATCAGGTGAGGAGAGTACTAGAGTTGATCATAAGCGATGCTTCAGATTATCAAATTCTTTTTTTTTTCCTAACCCCGTGAAAAAAATTTCTTGCCACTTCCCTTGGTTACTTGGCTAAGGGCCCATGCAATATGGAAGAATCATAACATGAACCTTTGGTAGAAGTTCGCAAGTCCTAAGAAGCTCTGAAGCTCGATTAGTGTGGTCAGGGATGGCCAGTCATGAATGAATTGGATATTAGTTGGATCCACATGTACCCCATGCTCATAAACAATGTATCCCAAGTATTGGACCATTTTCATGCCAAAGGAGCATTTTTCCAAGTTGGCATATAGCTTGTGTTATTGCAAACTGCCCAAAACCTGTTGAATATGTTGCATGTTCTCCTCCCAAGTTCTGTTGAAGATTAGGATGTCATCCAAATACACCACCAAAAAATAGTTGGTGAAGAGTCTTAATACATCATCCATCAATCTCATGAAAGTTATTGGTGCATTTGTTAAGCCAAAGGGCATGACCAGCCATTCGAAGAGACCTTCTTTGGATTTGAAAGTTGTCTTCCATACATCTGTTGGTTCGATGGGAACCTGATGGTAGCCAGACTATAGGTCAATATTTTTTAAGAATTTTTCCCCTTGAGTTGATCAAGAAGGTCATCAATTCAAGGAATTAGGTTCCTGACTATGATTTTGTTTAATGTTATGTAATCAATGCAGAGCTGCCAAGTCTCATCTTTCTTCTGCATCAGCACAATCAAGCTTCCACAAGGGGAGGAGTTGGGTTGGATGTGCCCCTTTTGAAGCAGTTCTTGGATCTGGCACTTGATTTCATTATTTTTCATCAGCGAGTGATGATACACTGGTCCATTAGGCAGTAGGTCACCGGGGGTTAGATCAATTTGATGCTTGTCTTGGAAGTGCGTCGGTACCCTGATGGGTGAGAACAAGATGTCTTTGTACTCTTCCACAATCTCGTCCACTTGCTTTTGCTGCAAATAGAGGCTTTGTGTAGAGGTTTTGAATGTCATGGCAACCTTCTGCTTACTGCGAGCACAGATCACAAAGAATACGAACTTCTCAGTCTTTGAATGACCTTATTTCATTGATTAGCAGAGATTAAAGAAATAGAAGTAGGTGGTGCTACCTCTAGTATATTGTGCAGTTGTCTACCCAAATTAATAATAATAGTGTGGGGTATAGACTCATACACATCAGGTCGCTTCCACAAATATGGCTAGCCCAAAAGAACATCAGAAACTTCAAGGGAATAAATATCACAAAATACCTCATCTTTGAAGGGCTTGATGTTGTAGGGTAGACGACAATGTTGGTTGATGCGAAGATCTCATCCTTGGATAATCTAGCCGATGGTGTAGGGTTGCGGGTGCAATGTTATCGGCAGGTCCAGCCACTTGATGACCTCTGTTGAAATCAGGTTTGTTTTAATGTCGCTATCAACAATTAAATGTAGTGGATTTCCCTTCACCCACATATGTGAGTGAAAGAAGCGTTCCCCTTCCTTTGGTTCTTCTGGTTCGCTTGGTTAGAATTTGGTGGTAGCGACCATGGCACTGGGTTCGGCATCGATGATCCACTTCTTAGTTTTTAGATTTGATTTGAAGTCATAATATTCCTCTGAATCTAAAGCTTTCATCTCGGCCACTAGTGACTGCTTGGAGAGAAATTCTTCGGTGTTGTGCCAAGGGATTTTATGGTATTCACACAATTTTCCTGTGTCCTCCTTCGAATTCTCATTACCCTTCTTGGGTTGTGGCTTGGACTAGTTGTCCTAAGAGTGACCATATTTGCATTGTCCCATGTTTTGTGGGTAGGGGGCACCTTTGCCTTGATTTGGCTGTGAGGAGTTTGAAAATCCAAACTCTTTCCTCTTCTGCTTAAATTTTTGCTCGATCTTGACAGCATATCTATAAGTCACACCTAATGATGTGATGTCCAAATAATCCATTTTTGTTTGAATGTATCTATGCAGACAGATGCGGTATTTGAGCACTAGATGTCATTTAGATTCTTTGATACCCAATTTTGTGCACAAGGTATGAAAAATATTGGTGAAATCTGGTACTATCTAGTCCCTTTCGTGACACAGCGTGCTCCATCTTGTGTATTGGTCATCGTAGCTTCCAACAGGGTAGTATTGTTCTTTAATGGCATCCCTGAAGGAATCACATGTGGGGAGATCGCAAATATTGAAAATTCCTCTATATCCCTTTGCTCAGAGTAAGTATCCGACCAGTCCTTAACATGGGGGACGACCTTGAGGAGTGAAAAAGTAATATTTTCCCTGTCGAAAAAATTGTGGACCGAAAAATACCCTTCGAACAGATTCAACCATTTGTCTATAGAATCTGCATCTAGCAGTGCTTCAAATAACGGAATATCAAAATTTACTTGTACCTTGAAGGGCGTTACATGGCCGCTTGATGCAGATGTGTCTCCTGTGGGAAACCACTGAAGGATCTGTGCAAATTTGTCCATCATTTCCTTCATTTGTCGTGCAAATGATTCCTCGAGCAAAATTTTAAAAGGATCTCCTGCTCCATCATCTTTCTTCTCATCCTCCATGGTTTTTTGTTGGGATTGGTGTGGCTGATCTTGCAAAGGCTCGATTGGTTTAAGTTCCAACTTCTTGTACCTAGATCTTGTCAGCGACATGCACAAAGAAAAATAAATGAAGAGCAGACTGATATGATGCCAATAATCTGGATTTATGAGTGAAACTAAAAGAATAACATAATGAATACAATAACACAAAGATATGGAGAACAATAATAGATATCTAGTTAACAATATATTCTATTGAATAAATAAAATAGGCTAAAACTGTAAAATTGTCGAACTGGAAACAACTTGCTCGAATGGTGGTAGTTATCTCTGAGAAGAGATGTGGCTTGCTACGCGCATATGTCTGAGAAGAATGAATACAATGAGGCTTGAGATTCCTTTTTAACATTACTCATCAATTCCAAAACCCTATACATCCAAAAACTTAACCCTAGGAGATGAAACGCCAAAAGTTATGTGGGCCCCGATGGGTAAGTTGGTACCTCAACTTCCCGAGGTCGTAAATTTTCCATACGACCTCCGTTTTAGGCACGTGATAGCCCGTTGGAAAGGTATTTTCGATAAACACACATTATTCCATCAAAATCTATCTTTGTCTGCAATTTGACTATGGAAAGCCAAAAATAAAATTGTTTAGAGCCCCAAAATGGCATTGGAAGTACAAAAAGATGTACTGACATGAAAATTTCCAAAATAATCCATATGGATTAGGTGGGAGACCACCAATATCCACCTAGAAACTATGTAGAGTGTCATATATCCCCAAAAATGTAGAACCCACAATTACAAAGAATTACAAAAGAACGTGTTGAACTAAAAATTGTCAAGAGGAGCTAGTTGGAATAGGTGGGTGGCCACCAAATTCCAACTGGATCATTTTCATAGTTCATTTGTCAGCTCATCAAGATTATATTCCTCACTTCTCATAACTCTCAACAGTGGTCACCCCCAAGATGGGACTAAACGCCACCTAGGTAAAGGGATTACTAGCTAGGCTCAGACAACACAGACAACAGGAAGGATTTCGTCACAGGAGACAACTCAAACTACCAGCCTACAGTCTCTCATTCCCCACATGCATGTCCCACCCTAGGAAGTGTACACCTTCTCTGCTCAACAATCCTTCGGCTACCCCACTTCCCTTCCAGGGCTTCATCAACAGGTTGGATAGGAAGTCTTAGAGCACTATAGTTGCAGTTGGGATCCCTCAGGCAATCACTTTCCTAACAATTCTCTCACCTGGAGAGAATTTTTCACGGTCCTAACAACCTGCCTCTTCAATCCACGGGCCTGAAAACCCTCCTATTCAAACCCATGGGCCTAAAAACCTGTTTCTTCAGTTCAATGCTTAATTCAACTAGTTACATGCTCAGGTGAAGGAAAAAATAGAAAGCGAATGTGGAACAAGTGATGGCAGCAACACGAATCAGTTAAGGAACAGTATTGGATCAGTTACGGTACATTACTAGCTCGGGTTCAGTACGAGTATGCTACTCATGACCAGGAGGAACTGCATACAGCTTATGGGTTGCAGAGGTCGAAATATGGAGGTCTCAGAGTGAAACAATGGCAGACTAGTGAATCATAAAAATGTGAGGGTGCCTGGGGAGAATCGTCCCCAATGAACCAATTTTCCCCACATATAATTTCATGCACCCTGATTGACACATGGCCCTCTAGGAGCTTGTTCCTCTCCACTTGTAGATCATTCCCCTTCACATAAGAACTTAGGATAATATTAGATTTATCCTTGCCTTATTCTTTTGGGATAATAATACAATATGTCCTTAGAGATAAGACCTCTAGATTAGCCCCTTTTCTAGGATCGTATCCCCTCCCTTTCCCTTCCTAGTGGAGTTTATTCCCCCATACTCTTTTATCGTGGTCGGTCTACATGCAATGATGTATTATATTAATGATATGAGTGTTTACATATACAAAAGTAGGTTCACTGGCCTTTATCATCTAGGCTCTCTAGCCTAATCATCACATAAGCCTTTGTTAGAATATTAAGGGTGTGTGCTTGTTTTACCATTGACAATACCCTTGTCACCCAACCATAGGCCGAAGCCACCCTCCGAGCACCTTAACCTTGACAGAGAATAATTCCAGAAGCAAACCCTAGGCTAGATAGCCAAACAAAGGGTAGTGTACCTTTCCCCAAGGATAGCGCACCAACAAGAGATGATCAGATAGTCCAAACCCTAGCCAAGAGATAGTCCAAGCCAAAATGTAACTGCTAGTTGCACCAGCATCTCTTCTCTAAACCTGCGCACAAGAATGCAACTGCACTACGCAGAACTGGCTCTCTGCAACTGCTAAGATGTGTCAAATGAGAGACTAGTGCCATGTATTTATAGTGGTTCTGGCACACTTACTGGGGCCAACTTCTCCTTCTGGGTACCTGCCTGTTCAGTATCTATTAATTATTTTGGTCAACTTCTTCTCTTGGAGGCTAATAACCTAATACATATTATCTTCTTGAGCTGAAAAGTCTTCTAGGGTTATTATCCAACTCATTAGGGTTTCTCTTGCTTCCTAGAATCTACTATTCTCGTCAGGTTTACACGTGGAGTTAAATACCTCCCGCAACTACCATAATATCAACACTCCCTCCTAGCTAGGGAGGTATTACAAGTAATGGTCTTGAGCACAAAACATACCATTCACCCGATAGCATCAACATAGTTATATGGACTAGATCATGACTAGATCATGAGCACCATCATCATCATTAGTTGCATCATCTCTCGAAACTGTACTCTATCTGAGTAATCAGACATGATGCTCACTCCACAGAGTGATGCAAGATCCATTCTTCTAATCTAGAAGAGTAAATGCTCTGAACCCTTTTCCGTCTGGAAAATCTCATGTTCATCATTCATCTGGCTGATGATTATCTCCAATAAACTGTTGATAGTCTTCAAGGCAATTAGAACAAAAATAGAACACAACTGTGTCTATCCATAGTAGTACATAACTACAATCCAATGGTACACTACCACACCAAGTAACACACAAGTACTTGATCAGCAACGTATAGTCACAAACAGTGGAACATATACACCACAGTAGTATACATCTACTATCATATAGTCTTCATAACAAACATCTGATAGCAACCTGCACAGAAACAATGTTATGATATAAACTGAATCATCTGAGCCAAT
>ML780111.1:208848-244671 GCA_009831015.1 Picea engelmannii
GGATAGGCTCTAATGCCTCCTTCCTTCTCCTATTGTGTCACTATTGTAAATCCTTCAATCCTATCCCAAGTTGTTCTTAAGGGGGGATGTTAGGATATTTAGACACTTAGGATTTAGTTAAGATCTACTTGGTCTAATATGTCATTAGATAAAAGTGTGTTTCTTAGTGTGTTTCTTTAGTATGCATTAGTATGCATTTGTAGTTAGGAAATCCGACGGTCACGATATGTTCCCGACATAGAGTAATCTGATGGTTCATACTCTCCTCGATCTTAACGGCCATTGATCTGTGGCTTAACACCCGATTGGTCCATGATCTCTATTTAAAGAGCATGGAGGGTCATTTGTCGATGATCGATTGTGAGAAACTCTCTTGTAAAATCTCTCTATAATATTTTTCTTTGCATTAATAAACTGTTCCAAGTGGTCGCGTTGGTTGGGGCCATGGATGTTTCCCCATAGGGGTTTTACCACGTGAAAACATCGGTGTGTTGATCTTTGATCTGGTTATGTGAGTGGTTACTAAAGGTGTTCATCCTCTGTTGGAATACCTGTGTTGTTGAACACAAAATATAGTTTCCATCTTGGTAGTTTTTTTACAGTTTTTTCATTTCCTGAACTTCTGGGGGCATTTTTGAGGCCCTAAATGAAGTTGTTTTGGCCCTAAAGCCCCTAGTAGATAATGAAAGGCATTACTGGGTCATTTGAAATGTGTACTCCTCCGCTAGACATTTCTGATGGGATACCGAGAACCCCGAATGGAGATTGTATGCAAAAGTAATGCCCCGAGAAGTTGATGTATCAACTAACCACATTGGGGCCCACAAACGTTTTGGAATTTCATATTTTGGGGTTAAGGTTTTGGATGTCTGCGGTTTTCTCATTGATGTCTAGGGTTTTTCCATTGATGCTTTATGTTAAGAGGTATTTTCAGCCTCATTGTAATCATCTTCTTGTGAATGCACGTAGCCGTCACATCTCTTCTAAGAGATAAGCTACCATCATTCTAGCAACTTCATTTCACTCTGCATTTTTATAGTTCCTACATATTTCATTCAGTAATATAAATTGAGTATTATTGTATCTTTGTGTTTCTGTCATATTTTTTTGTTTTATTTCGTCCCCTCATAAATCTGGATCAACCTAGCTCAAGTGGTTGAGAGGAGAAATTGGCATCCTCCCCACTCGAGTTCAAATCCCACTTTGTGACATGTTTGTATTTTGTGGGACAATTGGGGTTGGAAAGGTACTGACGATTTCATTCTTTCTTAAGTGCTTGAGGGTGGTATAAAATGTTTCTTGTAAAAAAAGGGATGGATCTCCAAAACATTATTTCATTATGTAGAAGATGGAATAGTAGCAAAAAATATTAGTCTAGACCACATAAGCATAAAATTGGATTGCTTAAGAGCCATGTCAAGTAATTCTGAAATTTTTCAACTTTAGTTTAGGCACACAAGGAAAAAAAACATTGCTCAAGGGCCAACTGAACTATTTTTCTTTAAATGAATTAAGAGTCCATTAGGTAAGTATCTTGGCCCTATTAGATGGAAATTATTTGGAAACTATAGAACTCCCTAATTCAAAGTAATTTAAGAGCATTGTTTGATGTAATTGAATAAAACAAATTGTAGCTTATCCTGGTTTGTTCTTTAAGTTCACAATCAAAGTGGATTTTAAAGCCTAAAATCAAAGTGGATTTTAAGGCTTAAAAAAGGTTATTTAAAAGACAAAAATTAGTGAAATAAAATGTAATAGATATAAGCATCTAATTACACCAGCATCAAGAATTTCAAAACCTAAATTTATGAATGCATAATTACTCAAATTAGGGTAAGAAAACTAAAGACTTAAACTAGGTTGTATTGGGATATTTGGATTAATCTACCAATCTAATGTGAGTTAATGGATTAAAAGAGATAATAAGCTTTGAATAACATCATCCAATTAAAAGTGTGCACAAGTCTAGACATGTGCACCATAAAAGGTTCCATGTTAGAGATAAAAGAAAAAACATTGATTCAAATATGTTTAGGTGTAAGAAGTCAATTTAAGTTTTAGAGCTAAAGAATTGAAGAAAAAAAAATTTCCATAAATAATTTTGGCATAAAGGTATAATGTCAAGAATTTCAAAACCTAAATTTATGAATGCATAATTACTCAAATTAGGGTAAGAAAACTAAAGACTTAAACTAAGTTGTATTGGGATATTTGGATTAATATACCAATCTAATATGAGTTACTGGATTAAAAGAGATAATAAGCTTTGAATAACATCATACAATTAAAAGTGTGCACAAGTCTAGACATATGCACCATAAAAGGTTCCATGATAGAGATAAAAGAAAAAACATAGATTCAAATAGTTTAGGTGTAAGAAGTCAATTTAAGTTTTAGTGCTAAAGAATTGAAGAAAAAAAAAATCCATAAATAATTTTGGCATAAAGTATAATGTAAAACGGTTGAAGATGTTGCAATATAATTTGGTTGAAGATGTTGCAATATAATTTGATTTGATGGCAAATCCAAGGTTCGTGATGGACCAAAATTGATTGATAGTTTAACTAGCTAATAAGAAAATGTTTTTATTTTCGTTGACATATTTTACAAAAGGTATGTATAAATAACTAAATGTTGAAATTTCTTAAAAGGTGTATACGAGAAAAGAAGTCATTTTACAATAGTTTGGTCCTATTTTGAATGTCTTTGTGCATTTTTATGTATAGTCTTTAATGTTTAAGTGCTAGAGAGGTTATGAGACAAATATTGTTTTGAAGTGAGGTGAAAAACTATATTTGTGTTCAATGCGAACAGTCTATTTGAAGAAGTTAATTGAAGAAACAATATTTGAAGTATCTAACACATTATATGGTTGTTTTTTCTTTAACACATTATATGGTTGTTCTTTCTTTTTGTGATTTGTTATATAAATTTTTATGATAGGAATAATTCATTGAACTATAATTGGAAAGAGAATTCATGGATATGAATTGTTAGTGAGATAATTTTGATTACAAATAGTTAGTAGACATGTCTTTCATAACTACCATTCATAATTTGACTAAAACTATTAATTCCAAAATTCTGCAAATAAATTCTTATTGTCCTACATTGTATAATGATGCATATGCATAAATTTAAGTTTTACCTTAATTATCGGTGATTTACAAGGCTATATTTATAACAATGCCAAGTTGATTTTAGATTTATTAAACCAATTGATCCTCCATCACAAGGGCATGCTACTATCAATGACTACCTATTTTACAAAGTGGTTGAAAGATTCTTTGTGCAACTAATTCCCAAGTTTACAAATTTCTTAACCTAACATTCTATCGACATTTGGAGCCTCAATTGAGTTGATTACTAATAATATAACTCTTCATATTTGTTGAAATGGTTGAGTAACCAATTTTATGGTATTTTATTACACGGTTCTTTTCACTATCCCCCTAAGATAACAACCTAGGTTTCCATAGTACATTTTGTATCAAGCTCTATAGATTGATATTGGCACAACAATCTTGTATAGGTCATTTTTAGTTTTTGCTAATTTATGGCATCAGGGTTTCCCTACTTGTATAATGACAATGCCAAGTTGGTTTTAAATTTATTAAGTCAATTGATCCTCCATCACAAGGACGTGTATATACTAGCAATGACTACCTACTTTACAAAGTGGTTGAAAGATTCTTTGTACAACCAATTCCATAGCCCAAGTTTCCAAGTTTCTTACCTAACATTCTATCCACATTTGGAGCCTCAATTGAGTTGATTACTAATAATATAACTCTTAATATTTGTTGAGATGATTTATTAATCAATTTTATGGTATTTTATTACACTAATACTTTCACTATATCCTAATATAACAAACTAGGTTGCCATAGTACATGTATCAAGCTCTATAGATTGATATCGCCACAACAATCTTGTATAGGTCATTTTCTACTTATGCTAATTTATGGCATCTAGGTTGTCATGCTTGTAGTTGATTTTAGATTTATTAAACCAATTGATCCTCCATCACAAGGACATGTATATACTATCAATGACTACCTACTTTACAGTTGAAAGCTTCTTTTTGCAACCAATTCCATAGCCCAAGTTTCCAAGTTTGTTAACCTAACATTCTATCCACATTTGGAACCTCAATTGAGCTAATAACTATTAATATAACTCTTCATATTTGCTGAAATGATTGAGTAACCAATTTTATGGTATTTTATTACACCATTCCTTTCACTATCCCCTAAGATAACAACCTAGGTTGCCATAGTATATGTTGTATCAAGCTCTATACATTGATATGGCAACAACAATCTTGTATAGGTCATTTTCTACTTATGCTAATTTATGGCATCAAGGTTGTCTTGCTTGTAGAATTACAATGTCCATCCCTAAGTTTGGCCCAAGCCCCATAGATCCATAGATACAAACTATTGAGGGCATTCAATCTAGATTGAATTATCATGTGCCAACGAGTATAATGGAGTTGCCTTAAAAGTTTTCAACAAACAATAAGCATTAATGAATAATATTTTTTAGTAAGGATATGTTGTTGCTTAAGGTTAAAGAAGACAAAAATATTGTAGCTTGACACTATTTTGATTCCATGTGGATTAGTCCCTTCATCGTTTTCAAGGTGCTTATATGTTTTCATCTAAGGAAGATAGATTGTTCAACTCAAAGTTTAATTCTGAATAATAACCATTTAAGAGATTTTTTCAAGCAATTTGTTTTAGTTCTTATGCAAGTGTATGAAATACATACACGTGCACATATAATGTAGATACATGTGTACATATAATGTATACATTTTTTAGTTCTTGTGCAAGTTTCATATACATATATAGATACACATGTATGGCATTCATTTATAATGTATATGCATAGAAAGTTTTAATTTATTAGTTATTGTGCAAATTTCTCACACTCGTCCATATGGAATGCATGTACTCATTAATTCCTTAGTTAAAATATAGTTGATTGTCTTAAGATACAATTTCAACTCCATTTATTATAATCTCTACATCAATAATCTTTATTTATATTCCACATCCATTTTCAACTATGCATTTTTACTCAACGAATTTTGATGAAATTGGTCCCCACATTAACAGTTTACTTTCCCATTTATATCATGGAACCAATTCCAATCATTTTATGGCACAAACAACAACTTGTATTATTATTGGATTCTACAACAAACAACCTACTTTTTGCTCAATATTTGAACAATGAATGTATCCTATGGTATCTTTCCAATAAAACTTAATCCATTATTATTGTTCCCACATTGGAAGACAATGCTAACCCTAAGATCCACAATCCAAGAAAGTGCAAACCAATTCAATGAAAATCAATGTTGAAAATAATCAAGAAGACTATGTGAAAAATCAACAAAGATCAACAAGCATTAAAAAAAACAAATTATTTCATTTATTTCAATTAGATTTAAATATACACTAACAACATTGTCAATATCAAAAAAGCAAAAAAGCAAAAAGTCATGCAAATATTAAAAAAAAATACAGATATCAAATGTACAAGATTTCAAATGACATTAAAAGTATATCATACATTAATCATTGATAGCTACCAAGTCAACGTTGAATAGACAAAACAAAATCACGTCATGTATACATAAATGTATCTACTATTTACAATCAATTCATTTTACCCATTTTACCAACATAGGTATCGAGTCCTCTAGCAAGTGGAACTAGAGGCCTTGCCACTAGAGTCAAACGTCTTATAGTGGGTAGTGAGGTTGGTGCTTGACTTTTCTCATTCGTGAATGGTTGTTTCTAGACATGTTCTTATGCAACCTACTCCTACTCATGTCCATCATCCTTGTCTAACTAACCAAGAGAATCCTCCATAACAGGGCTCTCAATCTCAACCATCCAATTATACAAGGGGTTAATGTCATCTCCAACTACCTCACCCAAAAGTAGTGATCCATATCATTTAAGCATTGATATTCTAATCTATTATGCTTATTTACATATATTTTTTCAAATGCACTCCAATTGCACTCAATATGATTCGAATCACTAAAAGTCTAACTCAATACCTAAATGGAAAACTTCTATATACTCGACATTTTTTCACCGTAGATTTTCCACCAAACATTTACAACAATTTTGTTTAATCACATTTTCATCCACTACCAAATAGAAAAGGGAAGTAACTATGCATCAAAAATTATAGTTAAATTGTTTAAATGGCAACATAGTGTTTCTTCCCTGGATTTCCATGCCAAAGCCAAATAATCCCAGAGTTCCCCAATACAACTTCATCTTGTTATGTATGGGTAGGTGTTCATATGGGTTTGGCACCATCCTTTTAACACAAACAAAAAATCAGTGACTTTGCCATTGAGACTAAATTCACAAGAGTAAGAAATAGAAGGGTTTAGTGGGACCTTTGTTGCAGGAATTAGAGAATGAAACATATTTTTCCATCTATCATTAATCAAATTCCAAGAATTGAAGAGTTAAACATAGTTCCCTATTTATCATCAATCGAATTTCAAGAATTCAAGAGTTGAACATAGTTTCCTATCTATCATCAATCAAATTCCATATTAATATTTACTTATCTCTCCCTCCTCACCCTTAGTGCCATAATATGTTTGAACTTCTATCATGGCCTTACCCATGATCTCATGCAAGTAGCCTATTGCAAAATATTCACCATCAATCGAATGAAAACACTTACTAAAGGTTATCTAATTACACAAACCTCCTTTGTTCCATCCCACAAGGAAACGTGGTGAACACAACTAGCAATAACTTACCCATTTGACTTCATATTAAATGCATCATCATACTACTCTTCAAAAATAAGCATCCTCTTTCAACTCCAACATGCATTTGAGAATGTATTGAAAATAAATGACACTGGGAGCAAAATGATCTATGGCAAGACACACTAACTATGCTTCATGTACATAGCCTCAACTCCAACATGCATTTGATGATGGATTGAGAAAAAATGACACTAGAATCAAAACGAGTGATGGAAAAATGCACAAACTATGTTTCATGTACATTCCTCATTAGACTATGTACTAGGGCATGTTAATATATGAATTTGGTGATACACCTAGCCGATTAGATCACTTTCTTGATAAAGTATACTTGTTGATACCCTCCAACATTGAACCCACGCAAAGCGCAACACATGGACACCTAAACAATGTCAGGGGTATGCCCAACTACCAAATAATTACTAGCATTATTTTTTATGGCATGCACACTCTACATCGATGCCTTGGATGAATTCAGCTAACAAGTTACATAACAAGGTAGCATCTTTAACATGTTCATATGCATCAAAAAATTTAATAACCACTATCCCCCAAGACAATTAACTTAGAAACTTAGTAGGGCCTTGTCATTCTCATTCATCTGACAACTAGACATAATAATGCATTCAATGCTTTGGCACAATTTTTTAACTCCTCCAACTTAGTATTAATATTTTCTTTTTCTTTTTAAAGAATTAGCACCCCCAACTCATTATAAGTAGGGCCTTTATATCATGACTCAATATGACAATGCACCTGCCCAATATAACAAAGTGCTTTTTTCAATGCTAAAGGGCTAGTCTTCCATGAGAAACCCCTACCCACAACCCTATCTACTTCTTACTTTTGTTTTTTTAAGAACAAAACAATTACATGAAACATCATCCAATCCTCAAAAGATTCACTATTATCGATTAAATAAAGTTTTCCCTCTTCGAACCACACGAACACTCCTCTCTTCCAAATGTGCTAACATCATATCTAAATGACTACAAAGAGGCCCATTTTTTACCCTTAGGACCTATTTATAGTTCACAATTTAATTTAATAAGGAGAGAATGTCATTTTATTAGAATTTACATATTTCTAATTCACAATTTAGGGGAAAATGTCATTTTATTAGAATTTACATGGGGATGTCATTTTCTATTTGACTCTGTGAAAATTACAAAATCATTGATGTCTCGTGATTTTTGCAACAACAAAAAATAAATACCCAAGCATCCAACAATTCAAAATAAACTTAAAACTAGTTTTTAATATCATCTAAAGTTGAATTGGGGTCTTCGAAGCCTTCTACTCCACACATACACGAAGTGCATAGCTCACTAGTTCCACCAAAAAAATAAATACCCAAGCATCCAACAATTCAAAATAAACTTAAAACTGGTTTTTAATATCATCTAAAGTTGAATTGGGGTCCTCGAAGCCTTCTACTCCACACATGCACAAAGTGCATAGCTCAGTAGTTGCACCGAGTATACCTTCTAGTTATTTAGTTGATACATATATTTGCTTTATGTGTGGAATGTGTTGTCCCTATTAGAGTCGTTTCCATAAGACGTCCTACAATACAAGCATAAGAGAGTTGATTTAGATTTAACCTAAATGTTTAACTCTTCACATGGGTTGTTTCAATGACTTTTTTAACATAAATGGGAAAATTTGTCAGGTCAAAGACATACAACTTAAATTTATTCTCTAATGTCCCCATTTTTGGATTTTGTTATGTTACAGAGTGGGATATCTGTCAGAGTAGCCATAATGAGTTCAAGAGGTATTGAGGAGCTTTATGGGGCCCAACTCGCATTATTCATCATATTTCATCATCATGATCCATTCCGCACAACTTGTCTTTGGTTTCGTTGCATTCTGACGATTTCCGTAATTTTGAGTTATTATGGAACATATTTTAATTAAATTCACTAAGGATGTCATTTTGTGCATGATATGTGAAGAAACATTTTAGTGTAATAGCTCATCAGAATCGAGAGGAAGAGCACTACGGGATAAGATGATGAAAAATGACTTTCAATGGCCGAAAAAGCCATAAGGACGGATTAATCACTTTTTAGAGGGAAAAAAAAGGTTAATTAATTAATAAAGTGATTTTATGAAGGAATATTAAAAGTAAAGTAAAAGTCACTTGGAGAGAAAAGGTGAAAAGGGATACAAAAGAGAGATAGGGGCTTATATTCTCTCATTATGTTGTTTGATATTTTGATGTATGGCTTCTTAACTAGAGAGCCCATGGTACTTGGGGGTTTTGAGGGTTTTGACTAAATAAACCCTAAAGATCAACAAGGGAGTGAAAGATTCTCCTGTTCTTGATTCAAGATTGGCCAAGCAGGTCAAAGATTCCTCCCTCACCATTCTAGTTCAATTCATATTTAGCTACAGGCATCATTTCTACAAGAAGAGGAGGTAGGGCGCAATTCTAAAGGTTTTATGCAGGTGGGGCACATCAATTGAGGAGGAGAGATTCGGTTTGGCTTAGGGAAGTTAGATCTACAATTGAGCTCCTTCTAGGAGTGGTTTCTATCACCCTGGTGCATTTTTGCATCATTGTATGAGGGTATTCTCCTACAGATCCATTCTATTATCTAGTGGGGCGCATTTCTCTTCAGGAGGGCACATTATTCATAGAGGATCTAGTGATTTGGAGTGTGAGATGACTCCCAACAGCTAGGAGATTCATCATAGGAGTTTCACATCACCCGATCTATAGATTGGCAGTTGGTCTCAGTGATTTGGTGCTCATTTTCAAGGAGGAATAAATCTTGGCTTGCTATAGCCAGTGAGGGTGCATTGTGCTAGAGAAGACATCACCTACAACAAAGGGAAATAGTTGGGTCTTGGAGATCTTTGGTATTCAGTTTGGAGGGGCTTTAGGAAGCCTATATCTTCATCTTTCTATTGTAATTTGAAGGCATTATCAGCGACACTCGTTATTCTTCTATCTTTGATCCAGATCTGCTCTACTATTGTATGGAGGTTAGTTATCTATGATAAATAAAATCAGAACTGAGGTATGTGTGGCTATCTCTTGTATTGCATCTTGTTGTGTATCTATTGTTGTCATATTCCTATCATTTATGTGCTCCAAAACTCTACAAAAACCATCATAATAAACCCCAGCACAACTTAAGAAGATAAATCAGCAAATTGTTTGACAAAATACCACAACCAAAAAACACTCAAACTTCAAATGTTCCAAGAAAAACCACTTGGGAACATTACAGTGGTATCAGAGCGAATTACTTCGTCGGCCTATGATAAAATATCGATGACCTAGAGGAGAAATGGATTTTTCAAAGGAGATTATATGTTGTGATATGGAATATCAAGCCCTTAGTGAGACATTTAGGGCTCAAGTAACATTCCAACAGTTTGTTTCCATCGAAAATCCTAGGTGGAGTAAAGATGATGTTGCATTATGGGCCAAGAAGATTGAAGAAGTCAATTACTGGGGAAGAAAAGTAGAGGAACACAGAGCCAAAGCAGTCAGGAAAGTAGATACAACACCACGTGCTAGTGGATTGAAGGGAGCACAGATTGAGCCTACCATTGTTAGGAGCAGAGAACTTTTGCTACAGTTGCAAGGAGCCTTGGGAGCCGGATCACAGATGCAGGGGTAAAGGGAGAGTGCATTACATTGAGGTGCACTACGATAGTGATGAGGAGGATGTGTATGAGGATGTGGCCTTAGATGCCTCATTAGAGCATTCCCAGGACTCCTGCGCATCTGATGGGCAGTGGGAGAGTCAAGATGATAGCGCATTTGCTTTATTTTCCCAATCATACATTGTTGAGGACTCAACACTTCACCATAGTAGTGATGCTTATGAGGATCCAGTTGGGGTAGCACCTAGGCATGAGGATCAAAGATTGGGTGATCCATCATTGGATGTTGCTATGAGGTCATGCGTGGGGGATAATGATCCTCCTATGGAGTTGAGAGTGACACATTCCTTATATTCCCAGTTACCTTTGTTCATGACACATGACGATATCAGTGGCATTCTGGATATGGTAGAGGAGCCTTGTGTAGTAATTGAACACAAGGGACATGTGGATCTGTAGGGCCAGGAGGAGAGGCACGACTTGGAGCCAAATGACTATATACATACTTATCAATATGGGGAGAGTGATTCACCTCTTTTGGCGAGTCCATTGATAGATCAGGTTGGGGAGACCGAAAGATTGATGGGACACTTACCTCTGGGATCGGTCTACAGTGACAAGGATGCTTTCCTTGTTGGTCGGGATGACCATATCACATGTGTGGACACATCCATATGGGATCTGAGTGTAGATGATATTAGTAGGGAGAGTGCACAAGAGGATACAACTACACATACATGGTACATGGCGATTCAGATTGAGGCAACATTACATGAGGATGTACAGTGGCATATAGGAGGATTCAGTGGCACAGTGGATAGTGGGCAATATGGTGCTTTATCTTTTGAGGAGTTTGTTGATGATGATTCCACTATTGACCTTAGCAGTGGGAGAAATGAGGTAGCACCACAGCAAGACAGTGCTCAGGAGTCACGACATTTGACAGGACAGTTGAGGGTCAGAGAGGACATGATTATGGAAGCTATTAAACACATTGATGATACTCATGCATTGGTAGCAGAGTATTGTTGGAGGGCCACGATGGCACGTGATAGTTCAAATGGGGAGTTTGTCATTGATGACTTCCAAACACTCAAGGAGAGAGTGACTGTGATGAGGACCAACTACCAGCAATTACTTATGGATAGAGATTACCTTCTGGAGGTGGGCGAGATGTATCATGGGGCACTGAAGGAGAAGGAGATTGAGGTGGACCAAATCACTCATGAGTTGGTAAGCACACGAGGATGCTTGGAAGGTGCACAGACAGCCCTTCAAGAATCAAAGTCCAGATTAGAGGAGCTTCTAGAGAAGGTTATCCAGGGACCCACTACATCTATCTCAGTAGAGTCAGGTATATACTTCAACTACACTACTAGAGGATGTTGGTAATTTGGTAGAGGAGCACGAGTTGATGGAGGAGCGTTAGGAGTACCCAGGATCACTGATGATTATGGAGAGATGTGATCCGGGGGCGTTGGAGGATTTCCACGTGTCACAGGGACCACCATTCATGGGGAGTTCTGAGACAGTTGGTCATTCACATACACATGAGGATTCTAGATCTAGGGGCAGTTATGAGGACACATCCATTTGGGTTCCAGGATTGGTTGACATCCATGTAGAGGTTGACCCAGCAGTACACCCAGGATACATGATGATGTAGAGGGATACAAGAGCTTGCATGAGTATACAGGGGCATACGGTGATGAGAGGTAATTCACAGGGGCATGCAGAAGTGTACAGTGGGATCCACGGGGATGCATTGGATTGCAGGGAGGAGACATACTTAATGGAGCATAAGAGTTACGTGGAGAGCAGTCCTCTCCCTTACAATAGCACATGGATCAAGGAGATCACCTTCTCAGTAGCAGTAGTCAAATGAGTGGTGATGGAGGGAGTGTGATTGACCAGCAGTTTGTGGAGTTACCTATTGTTATACCCGATGGTTTGAGATTAGTGAGGAGTACATGTGATTATTCACCATGTGTGTCAGTGGATGAATACTTGGTCAAATCTTTGGGGTTGACCAATGCATATGACACTCCCCAGTCCTACATACAGTTGCATTTATTTCTTTCATCCTTCCTCGATACTTCCATTATATACAACATAATATTCAGTTGCATGGGACATAGAGAGTTGCTAGGTAGAGATCGCCTGACAGGGGATATTTCATTATATGCAGCAAAATAGGGGAGGTTCATCCGAGACAACCAGATGAGATCTTGGGCGTGATGGAGAGCATCCTCAACCGTGGGACAAAGGATAGTCTAGAGGTGGATATAGGTTCAGAGTCTTGGTGGGATGAGGATGGGGAGCAGAGTAGGACAGAGGCCTCTGATGAGGACTATGAGGATAGTTGACAGGATGTATGGTCGCAGCAGGCAGCGTCATAGACCTTGAGGACCGTACATGATGTACATTGGGTTGGACAGCTTGGCCATTTCAGGACCCGTCAACAAATCAGAGAGAGATTCTCCTGGGAGGATCTAGAGGATGATATCATGAGGCATATGGGGGCACGCGTGGTATGTCTACATCATGAGTCAGGGTATGATTCCTTAGTCACCCTCATTTCAGGGTAGAGTTGGGATAATATGCTAGCATCTCTCAACCATGGGGTGCTAGAGCTATATAGTAGGGTTGACGTCATAGGGGTATTACCGAAGTATGGGACACCGCAGGCAATAATGTGGGTTGGCAGGGAGGCCAAGTTCAATGATTATGGACAGAACAACATGGCTATCAGCATACTTTGGCCAGAGGTTTACAGTTTTGCAGACATCGAGATACATGGTATGGCACCATCAAAGTTATGTGATGCAGGGTTTAGTGCTCTTCTAGAGCGCATGGGAGTTTCAGGGACATTCATGATTGGTTCCTTCCATTGTTGGGGGAATTTGAGATCAGATGGAGATGAGTACGCAAGGTGGCAAGATGGGTCTCCTTGGTTGAGGATCAGATACAAGAGTAGGACATCTTCTTGGTCAGCAGGGAATCTAGGGGAATCTAGATACCACCGAAGGTGGTAGTTTAGAGACTGGTTTGGATGAGAGATTCCTTAAGGGGTCGATATTGTATTTATTGGTTGTATTCGTTGGGGATCTTCAAGAGATTCTTTGCGTTGATATATTACAGGACTATACTTTACAGGGCATTGGAGTTCACATTTTGGTTTGGGATCCAGGGATTAGAGTGTTTAGTAGTCCAATGGTTGATGGAGTTGAGATCCGAGTAGAGCGGTTGCTTGAGGAGTTGACTGAGGATCTACTGCACATGATCACTTTACTCATCATGAGCATTCTAGGGGCCTACGTGGCGAGCACTTCATGGGACCATGTTTTGAGGAGAGAGTACTTCATGGCACACAAGTGGATATGGGACCCTGGGATCATACACAATGTGATTCAGTTATTGCTTGAGGACAAGCAATATTCGAGTTAAGAGCACTGTAATGTCCCCATTTTTGGATTATGTTATGTTATAGAGTGGGATGYCTGCCAGAGTAGCCAGTTGGGGGTGATAATGAGTTCAAGAGGTATTGAGGAGATTTGTGGGACCTGACTCGCATTATTCATATTTCATCATCAGGATCCATTCCGCACAGCTTGCCTTTGGTTTCRTTGCATTCCAATGATTTCCGTAATTTTGAGTTATTATGGAGCATATTTTAATTAAATTCACTAAGGATTTCATTTTGGGCATAATATGTGAAGAAACACCTTAGTGTAATAGTTCATCGAAATCGAGAGGAAGAGCACTACATCATAAGATGATGAAAAATGACTTCCAGTGGCCAGAGAAGCCATAAGGACAGATTAATCACTTTTTAGAGGAAAAAAAGGTTAATTAATTAATAAAGTGATTTTATTAAGGAATATTAAAAGTAAAGTAAAAGTCACTTGAAGAGAAAAGGTGAACATGGGTATAAAAGAGAGATAGGAGTTTCTATTCTCTCAATATGTTGTTTGATATTTTGATGTCTGACTTCTTAGCTAGAGAGCCCATGGTACTTGGGGATTTTGAGGGTTTTGACTAAATAAACCCTAGAGATCAACAAGGGAGTGAAAGATTCTCTTGTTTTTTATCCAAGTTTGGCCAAGGAGGTAAAAGATTCCTCCCTTGCCATTCTAGTTCAGTTCCTATTCAGTAGAAGCATCATTTCTACAGGAAGAGGAGGCAGAGCACAATTCTGAAAGTTTTCTTCAGGTGGGGTGCATCAGTTGAGGAGGAGAGATTTGATTAGGCTTAGGGAAGCTAGATCTACAGTTGAGCTCCTTCCAGGAGTGGTTGTTACCATCCTAACACCTTTTTGCATCGATGTATGGAGGTATTCTCTTGCAGAACCATTATATTACCTAGTGGGGTGCATTTCTCTTCAAGAGGGCACACTATTCATAGAGGATCTAGTGATTTGGAGTGTGAGATCACTCCCAACAGCTAGGAGATTCATCACAAGAGTTTCCCATCACCCGATCTATAGATTGGCAGTTGCTCTCGGTGATTTGGTGCTCATCTTCAAGGAGGCCGAAATCTTGGCTTGCTACAGCTAGTGAGGGCTCATTGTGCTAGAGAAGACATCACCTACAACAAAGGGAAATAGTTGGGTCTTGGAGATCTTTGGTATTCAGTTTGGGGAGGCTTTAGGAAGTCTATATCTTAATCTTTCTATTGTACTTTGGAGGCATTATCAGCCACACTCAATATTCTTCTATCTTTGATCCAGATCTGCTCTACTATTATATGGAGGTTAACTATCTATGATAAATAAAATCAGATCTGAGGTATTTGTGGCATCTCTTGTATTGCATCATGTTGTGTATCTATTGTTGTCATATTCCTATCATTTATGTGCTGAAAAACTCTACAAAAACTATCATAATAAACCCCAACACAACTTAAGAAAATAAATCAGCACACTGTTTGACAAAATACTACAACCAGAAAACACTCAAACTTCAAATGTTCCACTTGGGAACATTACATATTCATAACACCCAAAGATGACAAATGAAGATCCATCTTCACATAGATACAATCTGTTCCCAAATTACACCTTATACCTCCTAGTTAGCCAAAGAATTACACCTACACTTGCATGATTCAAAAAGTTTTACTCATTCAAACCTAATGTCCTATTCCAACCTCAAGCTTAAGTTGGGAATAGGCAATTCACATTCCCAATTGCCAACTAGCTATCAAAAAGTTTAACTCATTCAAACCTAATGTCCTATTCCAACCTCAAGCTTAAGTTGGGAATAGCCAATTCACATTCCCAATTGCCAACTGGCTACCATTTATATATACATGTATTTTCCAGTAAATGCATGATTTAAAAAAAAAAAACTTAACTTCACAATATGCCAATAAACCACCATTTTGCCAATAAACCACCATTTATATATACATGGATTTTCATGCAGTTGTATGATTAAGAGGTTTTATCTTGTTCCAACTCGATGTCCTATTCTAACCCCAAGCTTAACCTGATAATAGGCAATTCACATTTCCAATTGCAGTGGCCACCATTCACCATTAATATTGTATACATGCTTTACAAGCACAAAAAAAGGGGGGGTCTAGAAGCTTTATACTATGAATGGGAAGGGCACTCTCGTGAAAACAAACCTTCTTCGGAGGTTAGCAACGTCCCCACTACCAATTCAAAGCATGTAATTTATTATTTTACATGACTTTTATTTTGAAAACGCAATAGTGAACTCATTGTGATCATGTAAGGTTATGGAATAAATGCACGAGCAAAGTCACTGAACTACATTATGAGAAGGGGGCATTCAACATGTCTAGCAATATAATTGAAAACTACATTGTGCGAAGGGAGCATTCAACATGTCTAGCAATATAATTGAAACTTCAAAAGCTTGTAATTGCATCCAAAGAAGAAAAAGTTAATATGATTGGGAGATCAAGACATCTCCGATGGTAGGATATTCACATTTTCATTGCAAGGTGGTCACAATTGGACATTCACGACTTTATTCAACTCAATTGGGAAAGGTCATGGGAATGGTTGTCTACCAATGGCAAAATATCTAAAAAAGAAATACATCTTAATCATACCAATGTTCCATAAAACTCAATCCATGAATACACAAAACAATTAACGTTTATATGGTTATTCTTAGCAAGATTTTGTTAATAAATGATGCATGAATCTAATTCTCATGGGAAAGATCATGATGAATGGATGTCTTCAGATGGAAAAAACTCTAGAAATGAAAGCATCTTAATCATGTCAATGTTCCCATAAAACTCATTCCATGAACAAACAAAACAATTAATGTTTATAAAGTTATTCTTACAAAGATTTTGTTAATAAATAATGGCATGAATCTAAATCTTATGGAAAAGGTCGTGATGACTGGATGTCTACCAATGACAAAAGATCTAAAAATGAGATACATCTTAATCATGTCAACATTCCTATAAAACTCAATTCATGAACAACATCAATAGCTAAACGTAAGATCTCTCCTCCAAAGTTGGGGAGGTCACAGGTTTGACTCTCTTGATCCCCTCGGGGCAAGGTGCTTGGAACTTAGGCACTGGTAGATTATCCCGGTTACCACCTATCAAGGGTTGTGAAACGTCCTGAATTTGTCGTGCTTGTGCTTGGTTATAAGGAAAAAAAATATCCATGAATAGACCAAAAAAATTAAGTTTATAAAATTATCCTTAGCAAGATTTTTTTAATAAATAATCACATGAATCTAATTCTTATGTAATCAAATTACGACGAAATTTGTCGCACTTGATCACAAGGAAAAAAAAATTGATCCATGAATGGAACAAAACATTAAGTTTACAAGATTATTCTTAACAAAATTTTGTTAATAAATAATCACATGAATCTAATTCTTATGTAGTCAAATTAAGACTAATATAGATTTTATCATCCTTGGATAATCTTTGGGGAACTATACAGGCATTAGCATATACCCAAGAGATTATAAGTGAATGAGCATGAGCATAAGTAGAATAAAAACCAAACCAAAAATATTGAGATCTTTATTGGAAAATATCGAGATCTGTAGTGGCTAACAATGTCGCTCAGTAGTTTCTTAATAAAGCTTCTTCGTTGCAAACATTAAAATGCTTGTCGTCATTATCATGTGAGAAATAACTAAAACCCTCTTCAAGAAGGCTTGAAATGTGCAAGTCTCTTATTAATATGCCAACAGTAGTATAGTGTTTGGAATACATTGTTTCTACCTGACTATTGACAAACCTATTATATTTATAGAAAGGGAACATAAAGCCAAGAATACATTTATCAAGATTACTGTGAACATGTTTATGATTTAGATTTTATCAACATTGAAAATTGACTACGATTCTTAATTAAATTTGACACTTTCAGTTCAGATACTCACAAATGTTTACAACATATACTTGAATCGATATGAACTTGAAATTTACAGCTGAATACAATAAGAACTGGCAATACAAAAATACTCAAATCCCCCTAAGGTCTACCCTCATCCCCCTGACGCATTTTGGAATTGAAAATCTATCCCGATTCACTTAGTTGACTACCTTGTTTCGAAGGGAATATATGCTGCTAATACTACAGGAAATACACTGTACATGTTCAACGTATTATGTCCATGATCCATTAATGCATGCTCGGACTTTAGAAAGCTCTGTACAGGTGAAATCAATAGCAATTTGCAATGATTGGAATAATTCACTCTCTAAAGTAAAATGGATTTCTTTTGAAGGGAAAAACATTCACGCACAAGAAACTCCTAAAAACAAGTAGAAACCAAGACTAATTTAGAACCTTAATTACTGACCACAGATGAATTTGGATTGCACATGTAACATAGCAAAACAACCTCTCTGTTCTTAAAGCCGAGCTTGGTTAATAGAAGCCTAAACAGTATCAGAAAAATCAACTATCTTTATGATTCAAAAGCATGAACTGCTAGCCCAAATATAACATGATTGACCATTAAAACACCTGGCTATGATATTGAAATTCTCTGAACATTCTGAACTTGAAACTGCTGCCCTCTCCAAAATCCACAGTGATCATGGCCTTATGCCTAAATCATAATGAAGTGGTTATCTTTTTATATTTGTTAAAATGCATTACTAAACTTGAAAATAGTGTAACAAAATCAAGCTTTTCCACCAAAAAACCTACCTAGAAATACTGCAGTCAATATCACAAAGCACTGACCTTAGGAACGCCAATTTCCTCAAAGAAACATCATAGAATGACCTGTTTTCCTGTTAAAAAGAACATGACCCTATAAAACTCAAAAGGCTCTTCCATGAAGCTAACCTCTCTTCAGCTATGTTGAGCATTTAGATTCAGGTCTCTGGACCATAATAAATAATTCTATTGATGCTTGGCTCAAAATTCACTACAGAAACCAAACATGACGCAGGACATGGTACACATCCTAAGTATATATCATATCGTCAATTATACTATTCACCGAAGATGGCATTCATTTGCAACTGCATCAAATCTGAATTTACTCTAGCTTGAACATGGAAGAGGCAACATTCAAGGATAATATACAGACTGTACTTTTCCCTTTATGCACCTCATGCATTTCTTGACATTGAAGTCGCACAAGTTTTTAAGAGATGAGAATGTACATATAACCAGTTGCTGACGATTTGAGACAACTGCATGACCTTCATCACGATGGGACCTATTACCTGAACCTTCTGTTTTATTCTACATTTTGTTTCCTGAAGTCAGGAAGAACACGTAGCAACATAGTGATAACAGATACACGTCTGTTTCAGATAAAGATACATAAATCTATGATTGTGTTGTCAATACAATGTGCATCGACGTTAAGGCCTTGTTTCCACATGAAAACAAGTTCATGTACCCAATTGAAAATGGCGGTGGCCTCTCATTTTGAGACAAGGAACCTCTCACATAAATCAAAACCTATCAATCCCAGATGAAAAACTACGATAATGTGAAGAGATACAGGTCAAACACACAACAAATCAATAATCCATGAAATCTTGAGAACAAAGCAGTTTTCAGAATTTGCACAAGAGTATTAAAATTCCTTGATTTAATAATTTATGTGCTGCATGGCAGAAAACAGATTGTTGCTATACTTGTTTGCATTACCAAATACAGTACACTGGGGTACCTCAATGGTAAAGGCAGCCAAGACATTAGCTTTTCAATTAAGTTACTGGCAAAGAAATTTTCTGCAGCCAGGTACCAGAAAGAAAGTCATTAAACTGGTTTCAGCCTGCAAGTATGATACAGCATCTGCAAGTATGATACAGCATCTGCATATGAACCGGCATCTGCAACTATGATACACCATCTGCACATGAACCATTAAACAATAGGGTAAGTTCATTCCTGAAAGAATTTGAACACCAGTAATTCCAGAGTCAAAATCACATTCCACTATGAATCTACCAAAAAATCTCAAGTGGTAACCTCATTAGCATAGCTTTTCTTCTTTTGCTTAATTGTTTTGTTAAAAAAAGTGAAAAACGTTAACGAGGCTTTGAATTCAAAATTCTTTCATTAAAATTTAAGATTCAAGATAAAAAGTCCACAGGTTTTGCAATTATGTTCAGCTTCCAATTCTGGATATGCTTTCATTTATTTATTCATTCACTTTGCATTAAAAGCTGTGTTGCAGGAAACACATAGGGGAGGGCCGTACCCCATACTTTTCCATATGGAAATGCATAAACACGTGTGATAAGGCCCAGAAACACATTTCAGGTTGTACACATGCATCCCACGTGTGGGAAATGCATTTCATATGGCCTGAAACGCGTTCCAGGGCCATACCACCCTCCGTACAGCACATTTCCAAAACAGTTTAGCTGATTTTTTACTTGGTTTTTGACTGGGTTTGACCAAAAATGATGGCAATTAATGATAATAAGTAAAATTTGGCATTTCCTTTATCTTTCCTTTTCTGTCCTTTTACTTAAATTGGTAATAAATAAAAGTCGGCATTTCCTTTATCTTTCCTTTTCTGTCCTTTTACTTAAATTTTTAACATTACCATTAATTGTTTCAGGATGTTTGAGAGAGGTTCCAACTTCCAACCTCATCGGACTTCATACGGAGAAAGTAGAATTTTATATCCCATTCAAAATTCAGTAGACTTCACAGTTTTCAGGATTGCAGCATTTTCATTGGATGCTATCATGTATGAGGGCATGGGATTGGCATTTAACCAAGAGACCAAGACCTTTAGGTACCCCGACGTCAGTGGCACTGATTGTTGAACTCCTCTGTCATCGCCTTTGCAAAAAAATTATCCTTCACTCAAGCCAAAATCTTTGAATAGGCATGTTAGGCTTTTTCTACCCTATTTTAAGGCTTGGATTAGGCAGTTTCATCAAAATTGGATAGTGTTGACTGATGTCCCTGGAGGATCAAAGCAGAGGCAAAGGCTAGACGAGGAGGCAGAGGCAAAGGCTCATTTATCCATAATGCTTCCTTTCAAAGTTTCAATATAATGTGCTATTTATAAAATAGCACATCACATATTTTATATATATATATATATATATATATATATATATATATCCCTGTTTCCAAATTTTCAAGGGGTCATGTTTCCATTTTGGAAACTCGTACACATTTCCCTGTATTGTGCAACTTGGATTAAAAGCCTGGTCTAGTTTTCATCAGACTTGTGGATTCTATTGTCTGCAAGGATCTCATCTAAATTCTAACAAAAGAGGTCTATGGAGGTTGCTACCATGCCATAATGATAAAGCATCGTTGAATAGAGAAAATACCTTGATGTCCAAATTTTCAACAGTAGAAACAAAACCATCTGATTTCTACGGAAGATTGTCACCACAACATAATGACATCATATCAGGATTCAGAACAGTGACACATTAAATTGCAATAGTCCAGAAAGTGTTCTCAAAAGACAGCACAAAGATATTATGAAGTTGGCTAAAAAAATAATGAATACAAAACATTCATCCATATACACTAATGGCAACATCACTTATCAGTCACATAAGCTCTCAAGTTAAGTAACATCTTTCTGATGTCAGAGTAATGTCGAGTTTGACAAGGACATGAATAAATACTAAATAGTGTCTATTATTTATCTAGGCACATACCAGTAAGCATTATAATCCACTGTCTATAAAAATAACTTCAAATTCTATTCAAATAATTTCAGATTTTGACTAGCTTAATCTTACAACCAAAAAAGTCTTTCAGTCTTGGAATGAATACTCATTAACAAAAACAAATTTCAAAACAGTTGACTTATAGATTATATTCCATGTCCTTACCATGGGAACTTCCAAGGGCAGACCCATACAATCCTGGTCTTGAGGCAGCACTTCCTGATAATTAACTAGATCATTTAACTCTTTGAAAATGTAGAAATACAAAAATTGTCAACTACACATGCCCTCAAGGTGAGGCATTTGGACTACCAAAATATTACCTTATGTGAGAAAATATCTGGTCTATAATTGTCATCATCTGCGGTTGTTCAAGCTAACTGCTGACTATTGCAAATGGTCTGCACATATGTCAAATTCAGTAGCCAAAAATTCATGACCAGGTGGCATCAATACAATTAAGGTAGATAGGAAAACCAAATTGAGCATCAACCATATAATGCACACCTCCTTGTCTCCTTCATTGCTGCAGGTGGAGGGACAAGCCATCAAGGGCCTATCCTTGTGTCCATTTCCACCTTACACATACAACAAAAACAATTAGAAGTCAAATTACTAAGGAATGCTAAGGAATTGGGTCCAACACAAGCATGGATGTAATAAATCCAAAATATTAATAGAAATATAGGAAAAATTGTTACTGGGGTCAAAGGAAGAATATATATCAAAACAAATAATTCCAACCTATAGCAGCTTGCATGTTTTGTGGTGTAAACTGCAGAAAATTTGTACCTAAGCGACTGTTTCCCTGACCAGCATGCGTTCTAGCAGGTAACAGAGCTTGCAACTCAAGGGACATGTCCAAACCACTAGAACTGTTTATAGCAGTCATCCTGTTTCCAACTTTCTCTCTCTCTACAGACAAAACATTGCCTTCGGTTGCCAGTGATTGTAAAGTAGACCTTGGCCGTGGTGAATAAGTTGTAGACCAGGACCGCCCATTTGATCCAGCTAAAGCTAGTATGTCATCTGCCTGTTATTTATTCAAAAGAATGCAACCATAATAACAAGAGGTAGAATATACTTTGTAAGCATATAAATAGCAGGTCAGCCTAGGCTATTGCCAAGGCATGACAGCTAAGCAATCCTTGCACACAAACTCAATCAACATGCACATGAACAAAATAGAAGGAAGATGATTATGTCTCAGAAACCTCTCAACAATCATACCAAACACAATTAAATTTTATATTTCAATCATACCAAACATATTAAACTTTTATATTTCAAAAAAACAATTGAAAAGACACCCAGATATTCTAGCACAATCATGTCTTGCAAAATGCAGAAATTCAGTTTGAAGCTTGTAATGCTTTCCTGATACAACCAGCAAAAATATATATGCTCTTCTCCAGACCTGAGATCTGACGAATGAAGAAAAGGTGAAAATAAAACACCCCATAATCCCCAAGCCGAGAACAAGAATCCTTTTCCAATTTCCAACTGTTTCCTTGCAAGCCATATCAAAAGACTCAACATGCTTTTATTATAACATTCAAGTTATAATGTGAAACTTCCACTTTAAAAATGGGGATTGATTATCTTCACTGGAATCTGTGGGCTTCCTCATGTATCTTTGCCAGTGCATCCTAAATGAGATCATCATGCTCTAGCAACAGTGCATCCAATATCCTGAAGGATAGAAATATGGCCAGCTACAGAAAGAAAAAATTGATGTTTACTATAAACATTCCTAACAATCTATGAATATTCAGTAATTCTTGTTTGTTAAAATGATAAATCTGAAAAGCTAGGTTTTGTAGAAATGGCAGATCTACATGTTTTTTAAACTCGGGATCTTGATTTGGGGAAATGGCATATATAAAATATATATATTGCCAAAGAAAGCCCACGAACCAGAAACATAAAAAATTCAGATCTCCAAATCGCTCTCACAAACTCAGAGATGCACATTGAAAACTGCTATGAAAAACTCAAATTTGTATTTTGTTCTAGGGGCTATTTTATAGACAGAACTTACAGTTTTAGGGCCCCCGACTTTGCCATTTTTATCTTTTATTTTATACTCATAATGTCTAAAAAAATTGATCCTTTTTGGGAGGATCTGGCAGTTTGACATTTCTATCAGGCCAGAAACAAATCCTGGGTGGATACTCCAGCATTTCCAAAATGGAAACAGATTCTGAGTGCCAGATCCACAAAAACACGGATCCTAGATCCTGCATAGGTAGATCCAGTAACATTACCTGAAAAACTATTAATGGCTATTTACCATGAAGCCAACATTTTAATCTATCAATAAACTAGAGTCTGTGGAGTACATCTATAAAGGAATTCTGGAATATCTGTACGAAGCAGTGAGCACAGCTTGTACCTAGTATGGATCTCTCCAGATTACCAAGATTCACCCAAACCAGTGGTGAACATGATAATGGCATGTTGTACCTAGGATATTACTCTTATGACATTCAAGTTCCAGGCTCCCAATCGGCATGCTACAAAGAAACAATATGGAAAGCATCAAGGAACATGGCTTTCAATCTGAAATGTAAATATGAAAATGGCATCTGAATCTTCTTTTTGCATGTACACTAACATAGATCCATCTTAACCCTGGATCTATAAAGCACCAAGCGGGATTAAAAAAACTCAAGGTGCAAACCTCAATGGTTTTGCACTCTCAGATGCCATTTACTATACATTGAGGTTTGCACCTCGTCTTTTTTGATCCTGCCCAATGCATAATATATCCAAGGTTAAGATAGATCTATGCTAGTTTATTTATAGTTGTTTAAAGTAAGATGAACAATATGTCAGTTTTATTATGTTTTAGTAATTAAAGAAATAAGATGTTGGTTCTTTTTTCTTCATTTTATTTTTTAGCATTACACACATAGGAAAACATATAGACATGTGGAGATATTTCATACCTAAGTTGGGAAGCACCCTGTTTCTCTCAATGCAATCAATCCAAAATACTCCAAAATTTTCCCTTGAATCCATACTTTTTAAAAAATTTGGTTGGTCCCATATTTACATGACATCAAACTAACAAAGTATTAGCTACAAAGAGGCAAGGAAAATATTATTGCCTAGAAATTTCAAAATTTATTAAGATATTATGGTCATATAAACCTAATTCTCTTCCCATAATTGATTTTTTTTTTATGAAATGCACATCCCTGGGGAAACCCACTGAGCACTTCCCCTCATTCCAAGGATGGTACGCAGGGTAAACCAGCCAGTTGTAGTTTTGGCAACCTAACCTAGCGGAGACATTGAGTGAAGTCCAAAATATTCACAGAGGCAGCCAACACAAGGACTTGACTCCTTTACCTCTTACTTGTAATTCACAACACTCAACCACTTGAGCTAACCCACCATGCTTTCCCATAATTAATTTTTATTATAAGATTTATCCATATTTTGCATGCTTCCTTATGTGTATGTTGCCATATTTTTTACATAATTCCTATAAAAGTTACCAAACTTGACTCAGTGCTTGACACATTTTGGCCAAAGATTCAAGAATTGACTAGCAAATTTAAAAAATCTAAAAAGTACACTAATTTTCAAAAGTGTGTGTGTGTGTGCCATTTTTATGAACATTTTAGTGCATATAATGCAAAGCTAACACATTTTGAAAACCAAAATCATGTGATTAAGTATATACATAAAGAAACACCATGGATTCAGTATGATGGACCATGACATGAAACAAAAGAATGATCAATCAATAGAAGGGCTTATCCTTGATGCCTTACGGGTCAACCAACTTAAATCCTTCCAAAATAATGGTTCCTCACAGCTATGCTCAACAGTCCAACTGGATGTCGGATTGACATCATCCAACTCAAAAGGAGTGAAATTGTTGATGCATGCAGTCTTAAACCGCAATACTAAATAGCTTAGAACATAGTTACTAGAATTCGTCTTGGTCTACCTAAACCTGCAAGTTTGACCTGACCCAAGTCCAAAACTGGGTCGAATTAGACTAAAGTTGGCAGATTCAGTTAAGAGTCGATGACCCAGTCAAACTCAGCCATGTCTTGCACAGACTTTCCTAAACTCAATAAGTGTGTGCAAGGTCGATCAGATCTATAGAGTTGACCCACCTAAACTTGGTAGTTCAACTCAGTCACAACATTATAAAAGGGTAGAAACTACCTAGAAGGTCATTTTTCATTTTCCAACAATTTTTTGAGACTGTCTTTAAGCATCCTCTACAACATTCATACAACACACTCGAACCACACATGCATTCCCATCATACCAACATCGATCTTTTGCTTGCATATTTTCATCATTTTTATGTTCAAAACTTCATCAAACATTTACATTGACAACTAGGGCACATAAACAACAATTTTTCATTTGATTTTCACTAGGAAAGGGGTTATCCTCAATGGAAGCATTTGGGTATTGTATTTTTAGAGCTAGGGAAACATATTTATAGATTTTATGAGTTGAATTCTCAATTGCTTTTAATTGCAAAATGTCAAGGGAGAGGAATTTTTCCTGGAATTACTGCACAACAATCAAAGGGGGCAAAGTGAAATGCACAGGATCAATAGGTTCAAATATGATCTTGCTTGATCCCCTATAAATGATGTAGCATCTTCTACAAAAGTGATTCAAGATGTGCAACATTAGACTAATCTAGCCTCGAAAGCCATTAAGGTTGCATTAAAATAAAATTATGTCTAATACAGGTTTGTCCTCAAATACGCTACCAGCGTATGATTCGAAACAAAAACATAAAAAAAAAAACTATAAGAGATCCTAGGACACACATATAGGTAGAACAAGAATTGGGTGGAACTCCTAACCAACTTATTTCTCATCCTAACACCGTTAGAGGTAGTATGCATGCCTTTTTACACCCTATTCTGAACCTAGTTCTCAACCTACCCTAGATGAAACTGGTTGGAAGAAAAATGTGAATGAGCAAGCCAAGACTAGAAATTCTTGGTATTCTTCAGCCATTCCTTTCAATGTGGTTAGGATGCCCTATTGGTAGGAAATGGTAGATATCATTGTCTCAAGCTTCAAAGCCCCTTCCTATAAATCTTTAAACAATGACATGTTGGTTGAAGCAATTCAAGACACGAGTGAGGTCATGATAGTTAATCATGAATCACAAAGACAAATCAGTTGCACTAAAATGTTAGATGGATGGACAGACTAAAGAAAAAGAACCTTACACATTTTCTCATCTCATCCAAGAGCACTATGATCTTAAAATCCAAAGATGCATCTGACTAGCTAAAATGTTGGACACGTAATCCTTGTGATTGCGTTACTTATATAAATATCAATGTAAATATCATTAGGATAAATATGAAGAGTCATAAGTGATAGGAAGAGTCACCCGTTGGGGAAGACCAACAGTCATTCATTTGTATATTTATTGAGCTTCATGTTAATGAAATAATCAAGTGTGGAGTTACAGTTCTTCCCATACCTAGCCTGTCAGTGGTATTAGAGCACAGGTTAACTCCATGATTTTTTCCCATGGCGTTTCCTTTCCCCTTGCAATCAGAAAACGCCTCTTGCCTGCCTGCCAGTACCTCTGCGTTCTAGTTTGTTCCTCTGGTTGATTGTTGTGCCCATTTGAATGAATGATTGTTCGCAGGTCTGTCCTATCTGTTCAAGTGTGCGCTCTCTGTCGTGCGCACCTCTCCTCTCCATCTGCACGAAATCCTAATTTTCTCAGCATTCTCAACATGCATTCCTTCTTCACATGGCTTTCCCTACGTGAAAACCTAGCTCTCAGGCCCGTGGGCATCGATTTTCACAACATTATCAGTGCCCATACTTCGCCTTTGAAGGATCTGATTCTGCAGCTTGAAGCCTACGTGAGGGAACCGAAGTAATTTTCCGACAATCACCCATGAGACTCCTTTGTCACCAACAAGATTCCTAATCTGTTTGCAGTCACGCAGGGTTTTCATTGTGCTCCCACCAGAACCCTAGATATCGACGCACAAGTATTCTGACTTCCAATGGCCATTTGAACCACGGGTGAGAAACCATTCCCTTGTCCATCGATTTTACCACTTTTGTGCTCTCAATCTTCTTGTTGTACTACCGTTTGCATGAAACCCTCATGGTTATTACTAGGAGTCAATTTAGATTTGTTCTGAACTTCATGGACCAATCTAGAAAATTATGTCGGTTGCATTCATGTAGAGCTTGCACATGGTTTACTTCTGGTTGGTGAGTGTAAACAGTGTTGTTGCAGTCTTGAGCTCACGCTCTGCTACATGCTCCAGAGATTAAGAATATTTCAGGGAAGACTCTGCACTAGATTGGGCGCCATCATAAGTTGCATAGGGATATTGCTGGACGTAAGGGCATATCCAAGAGACAGGCAAAGCAGCCTGCAACCATTCTGCACTAGAAGGACATCTCGTCTCCATTACTAAATTACCTCTGGAAATAGTGAAGATTGGAAGATGCATTCTCTCATCTCCATCGTCGGCGTGGTGCTGATCGATAAAGAGAATTATCAAGAATGGTACAGAAAGATCAAAAGTACATTGATCTTCAACGACTTATGGAAAGGCATTTGTGAAGCAGCACCTACCAGTGAAGAAGAAGACCAGTCGGAAGCACAGCCATCAAAGGCACAGCTGAAGAATACCAGACCAACCATACCTAGCCCATCATAAAAAGTGTCGGTCTTCTTTGTGATTAATTTGAGTCAGTTGTCGTAGAAAGTGTCGGTCTTCTTTGTGATTAGTTTGAGTCAGTTGTCATAGAGGTGGCAATAGAAAATGGTGTGCAAATTGTCACAAATAGTGCAACCAAACATACATGGCTATTGGTAAATTGAGACACCCTACCATATTTTACACTCTGTATGCAACACACTATACCTCATGTTAGAGAGCATATGAAAAAAAAATTGGGCCAAAATATTGTAGATAAAGCAAAATTACTAACCAAATATTTTTACAATCATACCAAGGCACTAAGCATGATGAGGAAATACACAGAAGGCAAGGTACTTGTTTGTCTTCTCATCACGAGATTTTTCAACAAGAGTTAGCTTTGAAGAGGATGTGTGGCCCATTAGTGGACAAATTCAAATATGACAAGTCCCCAGAAGGCATTCAAGTTGCAAATCTTACATAAAATGAGGATTTTTTTAAGGGATGTTGAGGAAGTGGTTACATTTTCTGAGCCACTCGTGAAAGTCCTATGAATGGTTGATGCTAAAAAGCATGCAACATGTTACCTTTATAGAATAGAATAGAGAAATATTCTTATGTGTATCCTCGAGAGACACTATAGGATCTATGGGACATTGTAAAAAGTTAAAATTAAATTTGTACAAACATAATTATGTAACTTAGTTTCGATTAACCTCAAAGGCTATGTATATTATCAATACTCATGTTTTTAAGTTCTACAATATGCATAATATGATCGTCTACTTTCTTAGAGGTGAATTCAAAGCTATGTATACTATTCAAATCTTCATGCTTAATAAGTTGTTTTGCTTTACTTGCTCATGCAAAGGACATCATAGCATCACATGTGTCTCATTGTCAACTTCTCCTAGCTTGCAAAGAAAACATAGGCAAGGACATTGTAACATCATATGCACCGTGTTGTCAACTTCTCCTATCTTACAAAGCAAACATAGACACTCTTCTCAATTTATATTTTTCCATCTCCCTATTTCCACTGCTAGGTGAGGAGAGGTGATCATTGGGTTGATCTCACGATAAAATCTCAATGTTTCATCGAGACCTTGATAAAGCTTCTCTATACCTTCTTTTGAGACTCGAATGGAAAATCGTGTATCACCCAAATCTACTTCTTTAATTCCTTATTTTTTAATCCATTTCAATGTTCATAGTCACAAAACCAACCTTGTGAGGCCACGGATGGGGACAAGGAGGCCGTTAGAACTACCTATGTAAGGGATCGAGACAAATACATCCCACTTTAGGAGATCATTAACCACAACTAGAATAATTAGCACCACAAGCCTTTACATGTTTAATAGATACTAACTAAAGTCAATGTTATTTTATGATCCAAGCTCCCATTCAGATGCAAAGATGAAGATGGCATGTTTATATGTAGCATTTTCTCAAGAATGGTACTCATATAAGAGTTCTTCAACAACTTCAAGAAAATAAGCTTGTCTTCCACCAATAGTGCAATTAAAGCGATAAAGAAAATGCTACCAAGCATTGGTTTGAAGTTAGTTGCTAGATTCTAATTTCTTAATTTATTTTATATCTTGAATTCTTAATTCTTAGAACTTTGAATGTTAAAATTTTATATTTTCTAGTTCTTATTAAAGTATATTTTTCATTTTATTATAAATAAGATGCCATGTATGCTAGGAGTATGGAGGGAAAGCTTTGGCAAAGGTCCCCTAAGCTTCAAAGATTCACTATTTGAAAGCGTTACCGCTCAATCTGTCATCATGAAAGTGAAAAAGTCCCAAGCACCAGGATGATAGATTTCGGTAACTAGGGGGTTAGCCACTGTAACCTCACCAACTCCCCTTTGCTCTTCAGGCCAGCTTTCCTCCAGCTCAAGGGAGGCTTCCCTTAATGGGGTTGCTGGAAACTAAATCTATGAAGTGCAAGGTGATGTGAAAAGTTATTTCCAGCAAAACAGGGTTATAGAACTCTACAAAAACAAAGTGGATAGTAGGCTGGAGATTAGTGCCTAGTCTATTGGGTGAATGGAGTCACAACAAAGGCACAAGTGGGAGGCTGTTCTAAAGATGAGAAAGAGGTGATGTGGCTGAAATGTACAAGCCCACAATACTCTTTCTTTGCTTCCCTGTATTGCAGAAATATGGCAAAGATTATTACACATGTAGACAACACCCACTACTTCAGGATACTACTGCTATCAAGAACCATGTATGAGAAATTTCAATCCATAGATAGAGAAAGAAATGTATTCATAAACAGAGTTCTAATGATAACGGAAGATGGAAGCAGTACACCAACTTCTAACTTCTGATATATATCTAGCTATTTCAGCAACAAAAGGGGAAAAGCCATGAAATGAATACAAACATCCTCACCCACAAGAAGTTATTGGTTCTCCAAACACATCCAAGAAATCTGTCATCAAACTCCAAGGGAGGGAGTTCTCCTAAATCCAACATGAATCTGAAGTGAGGGAGCTGCTCCTTTTTAAAAGAGCCTTTATTAGCTTCACCTCTTACAATAAAAATAATATTTCATGTATTCTAGAAGGTGTTGGAACTCTACAAGCCCCCATCAATAATACAAAAAATGCAACTTTACTATGAAGGAAAGTCAACCTCAATGATAAATCACTCAGGACGGCTCAATGCCATGATATCCCCACGCACTGTACGACATCCATGATTCGATGTACATGTTGGTCAACTCGCTCAATGAGATGTGGCCCAGCCAATTATTCCAGTGAGTCAATAAAATCAGATTTTGATGTAAATTAGAGTACGGTTGGCTGGTGAATAGAACCTGCCCCATCTATGTAAAACCGATACCATGCAAGCAGCTGCATAAAAACGTTTATTATCAATATTTGCCATAATCTTCAGAATGTACTCCCCTTTCCATATGGTTGGCATGTGAATGAAATGTGGAAACCGTTCCATCTATGCACCCTCGATGTCATGCGAATAGACTTAGAAGTGTGGCTCATGCTTTTACTATATACGGCTGGCCCATGCCCATGCAAATGAAAGCGGCTCCATCAAATGACAAACGGCTGAGGAATGAGGGACGAGGGCTCCATCAAATGACAAACGGCTGAGGAATGAGGGACGAGGGCTCCATGTGTGACGACCCGTGGTGGCATGAGAGACAGCGGCTCCATGCTATATGGTGGCTTAAATCGGTCATCTTAGTGTGAAAGGGCGCAACCCATGATTCTTCAGCTCATCCAATAGAAAATAGTCCCCTACATACTGCATAGGTGCCATCCAATCCTCCAACACATGCTATCCTTCTTAGTGGACAGCTCATAAAAAAAAAATTAGTTCATGGCTGGGGACCTTGTGTGATTCAAAGGAAAGTTGACCACGAATCCATGTGTGACGGCCCCTTCCATATGGTAAATAAAGATTCACGACCTCATTGGTGCGGCCTTCATTATATGATTCGCATGGCCTTTCCTTCCCATGCATTAAGGCCCACAATAATCTAATTAAATATTACATTCCACCTCCACATATGTGCCCTTTAAAGCACATGGTAAAAATATGCCTTCATCAAACTTTTAATTGAAAAGGCCCCCATGGTATATAAGAGCATGGGTTTGGGAAATCGGGATATTTTATTACAATATCCAAAAGAAAAATTGTATTACCATTTGTATCAGTTCCCAAATTGTCCACAATGGTCCAAATGTCTCAGACTCTTGTAGAAAAGGAGAAAAAGATTCAAGAACTCCAACAAATGAAGAGCAACCAAATAATTGATCAGCAACTCAAAAATCCAAAGATTCAAGACAAGATCAATCAATTGCAAAAAAGGTTTGAAGAACAGGTATGCTCAGAACTCCCAACTGCATTTTGGTAAAGAAAGACACATTTTGTTGAATTTCCATACAAAGATAGCTATGAGGGAAAACCTTGTAAAAGCAGAGCAATCCCAATGAATGCTAAATATCAAAAATTGTGTGCTGAAGAAATCCAAGGATTATTGAAGAAGGGATTAATTAGGGAGTCCATTAGCCCCTGGAACTACTATGGATTCTATGTTAATAAACACTCTGAACAGATTCGAGGAGTTCCAATATTGGTAGTAAACTATACTCCCTTGAATTCAGTTATAGCAGATGATACTTATCCTATACCCCACAAATCCAGTCTAGTCAATAGAATAGCAAATGCTAAGATATTTTCAAAGTTTGATTTAAAATCTGGATTTTGGAAGTGGCTATAAAGGAAGAAGACAAATTCAAGACTGCATTCAGTGTTCCTGCAGGTCACTATGAATGGAATGCTATGCACTTTGGTCTTAAAAATGCTCCAGCAAAATTTCAAAGGGTTATGGATGATACTTTGAAGGCATATTTAGTCTTCTCATAGATGATATATTAGTCTTCAGATTTTGATGTTTACATAGATGATATATTAGTCTTCTCAGATTCCATCGACCAGCATTTCAAGCATATGGAGACCTTTTTAAAAATCATCAAACAATCTGCTCTAGTTCTTTCTAAAAAGAAAATGGAGCTCTTCAAAACCTCTGTCAAATTTCTGGGTCATACAATTTTAAATGGACAAATTGCTCTTCAGAGTCCAGACCCATGCAGTAGAATTTGCAGAAAAATTCCTACACAAAATAACTGATAAGACCCAGCTCTCGTGCTTTTTAGGAAGCTTGAACTATGTCAGCCATTTTCATAAAGATTGTGCTAAGGATAAAAAAATTCTGAATGACAAACTCAAGTGTTAAGTTTTTACTGTTGTTATTAGGTTATTTCCAAATTACATGAGCATTCAATGTATTTCCAAAACAACAGCATAAAAGGATCACTGAAAGAAACACAATCACAAGGTACGCAGCATTTTATCCTGGGAAACCCTCATGGGGGAGAAAACCCAGCAAAAATTTCCTCAATAATAGATTGCCAATACAATGCCAAGACTAAGAATAAAACACCAAAGATAAACCAAGACTGAGCATGTGTCTCTCTTCTCCTTCCTCCTGCAACTGCAACTGCCTTCAAGATATGCGCACTAAATGAGTGAGAGTGTGTGTGTTCAAATGAGGCACCATCCTAACATATAAATACAAGTTGAGGAGGCGCTAGGGTTATGTCTCTTCACTTGGTAGGGCCGACTTCTCCTAGAAGTGGTTAAAACCACTTTATAATTACTAAGGGCCGACTTTACAAATACCACTATGCAAATGTTGTTTGACCAATCCACAAAAGGGAATTTGATCTTATACAAAACCCGACTTGATCAATTCGCAAAAGGGGATTTGATCTATAAAATAATAACTTAAATATAATTAGAATATTCTTCGAAGTTACAATATTTCAACATCAAGAAGGATCATGTGCCTTGGACTAAAGCACACACCAAGGCTGTGAGAAAAACAAAATCTAAAGTCAAGCATTTGCCAATACTGCATGTTGCAAGTGATGAACTGTTTAAGATAGTTGAGTCTAATGCCAGTGACCAGGGATGGGGAGCAGTTCTTAAACAAGTAAAGAAAGGCAAAACAAAGCCAAATGAAGAAATTATACAGTTTGCTTCAGGAACATGGCTTGACAATGAAAAGAACGATGCAACAATAGAAAAAGAAATAAAAGCAGCTCTCAATGCAATCAATAAATTTGAAATCTATCTCATCGATAGAAAGTTTTTGCTCAGAACTGATGTTGTTGCAATGAACAAAGTATTGCATAAGAAAATCACTAAAGCAAGCGAAGCAAAATTCGCAAGATGGAAAGCCCTATTTGCAAATTTTGACTTTGATATTGAACATATCAAAGGTTCTGAAAATTCTATTCCTGATTTTCTAAGTAGAGAAAATTTGCAAGGGAGCGTAGAAGCAAGCAAGCGTGGTTGCAAAACAAGCAAGATCAAGTCCAGAGAGGCATTGTCTAGTCAGTCATTGAATGGAAAAATGGAGATAAGCAAATAAGGAATATACCAGATGACGAAGATTGGGAAATATATGCCCAATTGTGGAAACCTACCTGGAAACTCAGAAGAACCGAAGTTCTTGATATGAACTTACAGCCAATTCATCTCCTACCAAATTATGTTCCAGAACTCAGAAGGATCCCATTCTACACTGGAAACATCCCAAACGTGCTCTATGACAGGAAGCAGCTGATGCTACCTCAGTTTTATGCTACACCTACAGAGATATAAACATGATTTGGCAACAGTTTAATAATAGAGCAGGATTGTGTCATCGATATTTTTCACTTGACAGACCCCATTCCTATGCTCTTTGGCCTAATCAGGATCCTACACAGAAATTCCCCGGAACAAATATGGATTACAATGAATACAAAAATTCATGGTGGAACTTTCTCAGAAAAGAAAATAGAAATAAGACATATTTCACATTATTGAAATTTGGGAGTGTATATACTAGTATGAGGGGATTATATCATGTCTGGCTGGCAGATTGGTGGAGAGACTTTGGCATCAACAAAAGCACAGTGGACCCAGCATGTTTAAAGATGGAATGCACAGCCAAAGATATTTCGCTCAGAAAAATCCGTGATCTCTTTGAATCTAACAAAATTACTGAGGATATGATCGTGTCCATGTATGTAACCTACCATCTCCAATGGATTGTAAAAACACAAATTTATCCACAATCGTTCCAATGACGAACCATAATAGTACGTAAGCTTTATTCAAAAGCATGGGAAACTGGTGGAGCTTTTTACCAACAATATAATATGGGAATGTTATGTGATCATGATTAAAATCTTCTCCGTATGATTTGCTTTTCATGTGAATCCTTAGAACACGGAGCACTTCTCCGACGTTTGGTGCAGTTTGACCCACATTCTAAGGAATCTATTGGAAAGTAAAGCATCTACGAAAAAGAGTTACAGTCTGTACTTCAAAAGTTGGTCATTCAGGACGATTCTTGCAAGTTTCATCGGCCCGAAGTCTAGAGAACAAGTCTATAAATAATCACAATGGCACTCATTTTAGACATCGGGTCTTCACTAAGCGGTTGTCCCTTTGTAACGACCCCCTTCATAACGTCTTGGGATTTAACATGAAATGCCCCCCCNCCCCGGCTCTATTATAATATAATAATATTTCCTTGACATGTGCACCCCTCTCAAGCACATGGGTAAATATTAAATGAGAGTTATATGTGTGAAGGGGGAACAATTCCTTAAGTTCTCATATCTTTACTTATTGATGACATAGGGGTGGCCCTGTGTATAATATAACAACCACTTGAACCTAGCCCCTCATAATATAAAATCATTTTTGTTACAGATAACCAAATATGCAATTGCAATAATATATATAAAATATGAATAATTGATAAAAATATATGATGATGATTACAATTGAGAATGAGGGCTTGTTATATACCCACACAGGGGTGGCCTTTCACCACTAGACATGTCTTTTGAGAACATGTCCTTTCATTATTAATAATTACTATTTACTAACTAACTATTTACTAATTAATTATTATGTTATGAACATCTTATTTATATATATTATGTTCATAACATTGCCTTCCTCT
>ML780111.1:254227-309025 GCA_009831015.1 Picea engelmannii
ATTTGATGTGCGGGAAAACGCCTTGAAGTGACCTGAGAAGTAAGGCGGGCCCTCTCGAGACCTGGCTTCCCACCCGTTTTGGACATCCAGCACTTTGAGTGAGTTTTACTGGTGAGACCATTTGGGTTTCGGTAAAGCTCTCCACAAGTTTCCAAGCAAAGAGTAAACCTCCAAGGAGGCCCAAACCATTTCACTAATTGAACTTTAATTTACCCTTAATAAAACACTCGAACTACACTGTCCACGATTCTCATTAAGGCACTGGTCTCAATTTTCATATTCAGCAAAGCCACAGGCTTCATTTCATAATTGGTTATATATTTAATATAAATGCAACTTGCACCTAACAATTGTCTCTCAGTATCCTTTTGATGCAAGTACATGTTCATTTGATTATATATATATATATATATATATATATATCGTGGTGAATGTTCGTTTCATGTTTTATTCATTTTATGGTTAATGGTTTGAAGAATCAATAAACTCCTAGATTTCAATTTTCATACTTAGCTTAAAAGCCTTAGTATATTTGTTAGGGACTAACCCCCTTGGCTTCGCTAGGAGTTGGCCTAGACGGAGGAGTTGAGGATTAGGTGACAGCACCTTAACTCTCACTTGCCCCCAAGGACACACCGAGTGGATTGAAGATTTCTTCCACGTCTCCCAGGTGTGTATAAGGCGGCAACAGTGCCCAAGTTCCAACAACATGCAAAGGCCTATGGAGTTGATATCCCACTTGTGGTCAATAATCTCCCAAGGTGGCAAGTATTTGTCCCAATCGCCTCCACAGGTAGCTAAGCTCTAATGGCCTCATAAAGGTAATCGGTTGCAAGTTTTTCACCATCAACCATTCATAGAACTATTATGAATGTATTTTGGGATCTTGGCATATTTTAATTTTGCCACTCGTGAGCCACAAACATCCTCTCCAAAACTAGCTTACAATGTCCTCTAACATGAGGTCTATTCAATGGGTTGCACATGGGGTCCAAAATATGGTTGGGTCTTTTCATTAATAGTCTCCCAACAATCGCATACTTGGTTGCATTATCAATGACAATTTGTACAACATTTTCTTACCCTAGCTCTACCATAACAAACTTTAACAAATCACAAAGGTCAACACTCTTTACTTAGGCCCTTGGGGCTGTTGAGAATGGTGTAATATTCACATGTGGTTGTTATGGACCCATATTATATCATTAATGTAAGTGCCTAAGGCCAACTTATGTTCATTTATTGTAAATACTAGGTTATGGTTAAGGCCAACCTAATCAATCTTATGTGGGCCCATAACCCCTCTTGGGAGGGCACCCTACTTATTTAGATGTGTATAAATACACACTTAAAAGTATCATTTGTAAATCATCATTGTGGGCCATTTCTCTCTCTAATAGTGTTTAAACCTACGGGCACCATATACTATTGTGCCCTCTTGTTAACTTTGTGTGATCTTTGTGGTTTGGTTATCTCTCTATAGCGCTCTTATCGTCTCTTACTCTAATGCACCTATGGTTCAGCAATATCACTCTTTAACAAGTGTTCTTTTCTCTTTTTTATTGCAATTTTTAGGGTTTCTTGGTTGTTCCATTCAATCGTTGCATTCTCTTGTGATCTCAACATTATATTAGAGTAGGGGTAAACCTCCTACTCATTTCATTATTGGTTAGGGTTTTTCTTGGCTATGCACGCTGGTATCTTCTAAGTTCAAACCTTGCATGTTGAAGAAACCCTAACTTAAGAAGTAGTAGGGCTGTTTTTTATGGTGTTATTATTTGCTGGAGAAGGGGTGCCTCATTTAGGGTTGTTTTTTAGCCTGTTTTATGTTGTTTTTGGAGACATTTTGCATAGGATTGAAGCACCCACTAATAGGGCTTCCCTTCTATTTTATTTCAGGAATTTTCCCTTGGACAGACACAAAAGTTTCTTCACTAGTTGCATCACCTACGGGCTAATACACTAGCTTTTCAGGACCATCCATTATTTCAGGGTTTTTTAGTGCTAATTTAATGTTGGTGTGTTTATTGTTGATTTAGTGTGTCGTTCAAAAGATTTTACCCTCAAAATAGTGCCCTAGCATCATATTAGTCTAGGACCTTATACACCCTCTATATTTTTGTGGATTTTACAACAAATCCAGAGAGTTTGATTACTGGCATTGCCCTAAGGTTTGTGGAACTAGGGTTTCCAAATCTGATTTTTCTTTTTTCAGTTGTTGATCCAAAGTTTTTTGGCTAATGGCATTGCCCTAAGGATTGAGGAACTAGGGTTTCCAGACCTTATTGTTTTAGCAGCCGATCCAGAGATTTTTGGCTAGTGGCATTGCCCTAAGGGTTGCAGGACAAGGGTTTCCAGATCTTTCAGCAGTTGATCCAAAGATTTTTTACTAGTGGCATTGCCCTAAGGGATGCAAATCAAGGGTTTCCAGATCACCTTTTCTTTTTTATTTAAAGCCCTCTTTCGAACCCAATCAGAAAAAATTTCTCTCTATAGGGCTGCACTCTTCAACTAAAGTTTGTGCTAGTCTAATGTAGATTCTGTAAACCACATTTTCAGAAGAAGCTGGTACTATTTCTTCCTTCTTTGGGTTTAATCAAGGTGACTTTCATAGACTTATTTGCACCATATTTGAACATAATGAGCTCAAAGTGGATGCTTGCCCATTTACATGGGGCTACTTATGATATTTGGGCAGATCAGATAAAGAAGAAACATATATGCATTTTCTATCAGGAGGAACATGCAAAAGTAATAGTTTACAAAAAAGATCTTTTAGATGACAGTGCCTTTCTTTGAAGAAAGGGGTTGTGAATGAATATGGAGAAACCCCTTCATCCTGATACTCAAGATATGATTTAATCAATCTCACATTTCAGGTTTTTGGATCAAGTACATGGGTCCATATTCTAGTATCTTGTCTACATGATCCTTCTAGTACAAATGTTATCTTTGATAAAGTTTCTATTCACAGGTTCGCAAGATCTATCCCACTATTTTTTATAGATGATTCTTCCATGGTTGAGTCTCAGCTTATTACAGTGGATCTCTTCCTTCTGCATTATGATGTTGGTCTTTTTTGGATGGACTATATTCAACAGCTCCTTCTTCAAGAACAACTTCTGGCATTCTTTGCACCTTTAGCCAACCAACGTGCTTTAGTGGATTGCCACTTTTACCAACTTGTGGAAACATGTTGGTGTGGGAAATATGGCATTAAGGGGAGCTGATATCTTTACAATATGGCCCATGTTCAACATCAAGGGAGGTCGTTGTAATGTAATGCCTTCTCTCCAAGGCCTCCTATTCAGATTAAGGGGGGATGTTGTGAATAGTGTGAACCCTATTTTGAGTTGGGTATTTATAAACCCACTCATTTTTGTATCTTGGTCAAAATCGACTTATATTCACACTGGGTATCCATACGCCCACTCTCAGATGTATTTGGGCAAGCTATACTCGAGATGGGTATCCATAAACCTAGTCTCAACTGTCTTTGAGTTAGGTATCCATAAATCCACTCTCAATGTTCGATCTCTCTTAATTGTATTTGAGTAGAGTATTCATAACTCCACTCGCTTTTGTATATTGGCCACCATTGACTCTATTGAGGTGGGTGTTCATAAACAACTCACATCAATATTTCATCATTCTTCTCTCTACCCCCCTTGTTTAGCGTAAGGGGAGGGGTTGAAAATGGTGTAATCTTCACATGTGTCTACTACTGACCCATATTATATCATTAATGTATGTGGCCAAGGTCAACTTATGTTCATTTATTGTAACACTAGGTTGTAGTTAACTCTGACCTAGTCGATCTTATGTGGGCCCTGTTACCCCCTCACTTATAGGGGTAACTAGAGGAGTTTTTTCTCCATGATCCACATTCCAGATATCAATTCCAATGATAACATTCCAAACTCTCCACATACGGTTGCCCACAGATGACTTCCATTACATGCTCAACTCACTCACATCAGATGACATGGTGCATTACACACTGAGGTACATTGTTTTGACACTTCATATTGAGTGATAATGTCAATGTTTTGGGCATGAAAATGGTGATCATGGGTTGAATTGGATAATGAATCATGATGCTTTAAATTTATATTGTTTTCCTTGTTTCACCTTGGTAGTCATCATCATCTCCTAGTCAAGTGTTGTCACTCTTGGGAAAAGTTGTACTATTGGGGGGCCTTAATCGGGGTAAAGTGTCCATATCCCTAACCATGTATAACATATTACCTCTTTCCTTTCTCTATTTTCCTTTCTTTTGCATTGGTTGTTACATGTATCCAAAAAAGGTCCATGCTTCATAATCCCATGAGAAGAAGGGGCTTGAATGTCGAGGTTGATGCAGCTTCATATTGAGTGATAATGTCAATGTTTTGGGCATTAAAATGGTGATCATGGGTTGAATTGGATAATGAATCGTGATGCTTTGAATTTATACTTTTTGCCTTGTTTCACCTTGGTAGTCATCATCATCTCCTAGTCAAGTGTTGTCACTCTTGGGAAAAGTTGTACTATTGGGAGGCCTTAATAGGGGTAAAGTGTCCATATCCCTAACCATGTATAACATATTCCCTCTGTCCTTTCTCTATTTTCCTTTCTTTTGCATTGGTTGTTACATGTATCCAAAAAAGGTCCATGCTTCATAATCCCATGAGAAGAAGGGGCTTGAATGTCGAGGTTGATGCAGCTTTATAAAAAAAATGATAAAGAGAGAGAAAAATCCCTAATTCAAAATGCAAGGCAAAGAAACAAACAAGAAAAGAAAAGTCTAAAAACCAAGAAAGAAATGAAGCATGAGCTCTACCCCCTCACTAAGAGGCCATCACCCCAAGTCCTATGCAAAGTCTAAGAACCAAGAAATAAATGAAGCATGAGCTCTACCCCTCGCTAAGAGGCCATCACCCCAAGTCCTATGCAATGAATGCATACCTAACAAAAGGACTTAGCAAATCAAATATCAAAAGCCAAAAAACGTTTAAGCAATAAAGAAAAAGGCAAACGGGGGTTTGGAAAGACACAGTGTTGAGGAAACGGTACCTCATTGCCTAAGCGCTCCCTCTACAAAGGCGCTCATGAGGATGACTATCATACATGGCCTTGCATGTATGTCAATGACAATCCACCCATGAAGTAAACCCCAAACCATACCACATACCATTGTACATACTCCTTGATGAATTCCTTGGGACAAACTTCTTATCTTAGGTATTGGCACACCTAATAGGGGGTAATAATGATCCTCCATTGCTAAACTTGCAAATTGTATACCTTTGTAAGCTAGTGTGAAGTTAGAAGAGGATACTTTATGAGATGTATCTAATGGCTTTTGCATTGACATGACTCACTTTATATGTTGTGTTTGAATTGTGTACCTTGTCTCCGATCCTCATGGTGCATTGGACTACATGAGCCCTTTCCTCGAATGATGGATTGCACATAGCCACATGCTTGGTTGACACTTGGATCCTTTGGAGGATATTCAGGGGCTACTAGCGCACTTCCATGGAGGTCTTCCCACCACTTGATTGAGGGCGTTCCACATTCTCTAGAGAACGTTGGACCTTTACATGAGGACATTACACTTGGAGAGAGGACAGAGCACCTTTTCCATGATGATTACGCCTTTTGATGATGGGATGTTGCACCTTTATGATGATGGGCACCTTTGATGCGACATTGGGCTTCTTGATGATGATATGGCACCTTTTGATGAGATGTCACACCACTTGGAGATGAAACGTTGCACCCTTTCATGGCAACGTTTCACTTTTGAGCCCCTAGACATCACTTTGGAGTGAGTTGTTCCCTTCATGAGGCCAGATGTGTGAGATCTGAAGCACATTTATGGGGGACGATTTGATGTTTGAGCTACTTTAATTCATCTTGGAGGCATTGTTGGGGGTCCTAGTGACCTTTCCACTCATGTTTCATGTATTTTTTATGTATTGTTGTCTTATCTCTAGGGTTTGAGAGAGATAAAGGCATTATTTTATGTTTTTAGGGCTTCTATTGTGTGAGAGGGGTACTAGATCTCTCACATAAATAAGAGAAGCACTTCTCACTTGTAGATCATTGCTACTTGTGGATATACATCACTATTTGTCTACTTCTACATTCTCTCTTATGAAAAAATTTATGGATGGCTAATTAGAGTGATTTTTTTTTTAAGAAGATGTGCTTGTGGATTCTTTGCTACTACATGGATATTCATTGCTAGGGTTTTGATGGATGAAAAATTTCTTGAGTAAGTGGTCTTTTGTCATCTTGTGGTTTTGTTTAAGTGGTCTCTAGTGTTGGTTGAGCATTCTCTTGGATTTTTCTTGAATAAGCCCTTTCTTATTAAAGCTCTTGGAAGGTTACTAGTGAAAGAACCCTCCCTTGAATTGTCCTTAATATTTTAGGACAATCTTCTAGGGTTATCAGTGAACAACCTCTAGATATCACCCTAAAAATCCACTCATTTCTTTTCAAAGGAATCCTTAATTGACCCCATATACCCAAAAATAGAGTAGGCACTAGTCACTCCGCCAATAGTCAATCATTCAGTTCTGAAAATTCCTCTCTTTTTACTGTTTTAGGGTTAATTTATGGTTTTACTGCAGAAAATTTTCATTTTCAGCCATAAATAACCTAGACATTTTGACTTTTATGCATATTGTTGACCTGATAAACATTGTTAAAACCCTAATTTGTATTTCTGAATTGTTATTACATTCTTCTAGGGCAAAACGCCTAGGGTTTTAGGGCTGTTATATCCCCCTTAATTTTCTGATTTTGTTCGTTAATGAAACCCTAATTTAGGTCATGTTTTAGCCCTCTTTATTCATCGAATTATTACTTGTTAAAGGGCTAGTTTATTTGCTGCTGTTATAATTTATTTTACTACTGTAATTTGATATCTTTTTCAAGTTTTACAACAGCCCTAGGCCTTTTCTTCATTTGTAGTGTTTAGGGATCCTCTTGAGCCTTGACTTGGAAAACCTCTTTTAGATTGACCCAGATCCTCATCTCTTCAAATCTGGAAAGTGCTTTGTCTTACCACCTTATTAATACCTTGTCTATCTTATTTCATTGGTGGTAGTTTGAGTAGTTACCCAGGGGGCTCTAGACTTGATTGTGTCTTGCCTAGGGATTCTTGGAGGCTACTAGGGAATCCTCCCTTGTGTTGGATTTACTCCACTAAAGAGAGGGAAGTTGTTGCCTAGGTGATAGTTTTGACATCTTCCGATGTTCCACTAGTCTTGTGCCTTGTGAGGGCTTTGCACTAAGGTGCTAGATTGTGTGATAACATGCACATAACCCTTCTTGAGGAGGGCAACCTACTTCTTGAGTTATGTATAACTACGCAACCACATTTGTATTTCATCATTCTACTCTTTACCACCTTGTTCAGTGTAAGGGGGGGGTGTTGAGAATGGTGTAATCTTCACATGTGGCTACGACAGACCAATATTATATCATTAATGTATGTGGCTAAGGCCAACTTATGTTCATTTATTGTAATACTAGGTTATGGTTTTAAGGTCAACCTAGACAATCTTATGTGGGCCCATAGGCCTTCTTGGAGAGGGCACCCTACTTCTCGAGCTATGTATAACTACACACTCTAGTATCATTTATAAATCATCACTATAAGATATTGCTCTCTCTAAAAGTGTTTAAGCCTACAGGCACCATATACTATTGCACCTTCTTGGTGTCTTGGTGTGATCTTTGTGGTTGGTTCTCTCTCTATTTTTCTCTTATGGTCTCCTAATCTAGCACACCTATGGTTCAGCTCTAGTGCACTAGCAAGCTCTTTATCAAGTGTTGTTCTCTCCTTTTTATTGCATGTTTTACAATTTGTTGGTGGTTCCATTCAATCCTTGCTTTCTCTTGTGATCTTAAGAGGGGCAAGAGATGATAAAATCAAGGCTGTATTTCATTGGTCCATCCATGTGTCTGACATAATAGTGCAACTAGTTCATCTCCATGATTCACAAATATCTTTCTAAAACTCACACTTGTTGTGAATTGCATCAACCAACATATCAGTGCTTAAAGATTAGTATGAAGGGGCTTTAAATCCCAAACCAACAATGGCAATAACATCTACAACCTATTAATAGGAGGTCTAAACCACAATGGAAGGAATAGATGAATAATACCAAAAATTCTCAATCGCCTTCCTGGCTTGCTCAAGCACATGTTCTCTTCCAAATCATGTTGTACAGGGTCAGTTGGGAGCCAAGTTTAGAACGAGGTGCAAAAAAGGCATGCTTCCCACGCTAGTGTTAGGATGTAAAATAGGTTGGCTGGAAGTTCCACCTTCGATTCTTGTGATGCTTACATGAGTCCCAATAGAAGGAGCTTGGCTCTCTTCAATTTCTTCTTCTTCTTAATCATATGTTGTCAACATATTTGAGAACCCACCAATGAGATTTTTTTCCTCTAATTTTCTCCCACCTTAATGGCTTCTAGGCTAGATTTGACTGATGTTGGACATCGTGAATCAACTTTGTACAATATTCCACGTCACCTTTAGGGGCTTGGGCAAGATAATATTTGAAGCTTGAACCTGTTGATATGCATATTAGTTTTGTTTTCGCAAAAGATGAATTTCACTTTGCCCCATTTGATTGGTGTGCAATAGTTCCAAGCAAAATCCCTTTCCCTTGGCATTTTGCAAGTAAAAGCAGCTAACAAAAATCTGGAAAAGTGCTTAGAAAAACAGCTGATTCTGCTCAAATAATTTGGGAGAATGCTCAGAAATCTGCAAAAATGTTGCCCTAGCTCAGGAAATATGGTGCCCAAATGTTTCAGTTGAAAATAATCCCCTTCTTGTTGAAAATCAACTCAGAAAATTAGCTGAAAATTTCTTGGTCATGTGCCCTAATGTGCCCTAGCTACCACTGTGAAAGTCTGGAAATTCTCAAGATAAAAATGGTGCAAATATGCAAAGAAAGATCATTGTTGGTGTGCCGGGGCTGTATGTCAAACATGGCCTGAGTGTGTTGGATAAACACAGCAGAGGATGAGTCTCAAAAATCACAAAAGGAAGATGCAGAAATGACCTTATGGGCAGTTTCTGCCCTTCTGTAAATACTGTGACTGAGTTAACCCCCCGATTCTCGGCAAGTCAACTCTGCAGGCACAGCCACACAACCGAGTCTGTGCAAGGCTTTGCCTGTTCTGACCAGGTCATGGACTCGTTGACCAGGTCTGCCAGGTCTGATCTGTCTCAACCCAATGTTGGACTTCAGTTGAATTAGACTTGTGAATCCAGGTAGTCTAGGACCAAGTCCAATAACCATGCTTCCCATAACTCCTTAGAATGATGCATTTCTACGAACTTTTGGGTCCCCGTGCATGTTATTTCAATGTAATTTGTAGCTATGCAAAATGTGAATCTCGGCATGTTAAGTTGCAAGGTGCAAGTTATGACAAAGCATAAAATTTCACTGTGGATTTAACAATCCCGAGAGAAGCTTATAGGCTTGCCAGTTTGACCAAACTAAATGTTACATGCAAACAATACACCAGTGACCAATGACATATAACTGGAATTTGGTTCAGTAATTCTTGTATTCGGGAAACCACAACAATTTTGGAGCACCATGGACTTGATAAAATAATAATTCCAATCCAGTTGCCAGACCCATTGTCTAGCACTGGCCTCATCTTCTGAGATATATGGTTGTCTGACATAAGGGCATTTTCTCTTGGACTTTGGTATTTCTAGGTTTTGGAGACATTGTTTTGAGTCAATCTAACCTAACACACTATGTAAATTATTTTCTTTCCTGATCAACTTCCTCCAGTTTGTGTTATTCCTTACCAACAATCCTTCCATAATGTATGAGCAGATCTAATCCTAGTTTCCATCCTGGAAATTTTATTTCCTTCAATGAGCAAATGTTGTGGATTGTACAACAGAACCTTCTCCTTTGCCATCATTTTTTGTCTTCAATTCTTTTGAATAGCTAGTTTAATGGAGCGCTTTCGCATCCCCACATTACTATGATCTGTTTTAGATTTTCAATGATTATTTTAGCAGTTTTTGCTCAGTCTTATTGAATTTTTTTGCCTTCACAGGTTTGCTCTCCCTCTAGGAAAAACACATTCAATTTGGCCCTTCAAAAGAAGCAATTTAATATTTTCAAGTATACTACTTTAAAATACTCATTATATATATATATATATATTCATGATCTTTAAAATGGATTTTAGGTTTGAACTTTTATTACCAACAATATGACTGATATATTATAGATTGCATTGCATTGGTTACTAAGTGATATATGCTGCTTTTTCCTAATGATTCTTCTGTTCTATGTAGATGACAAGATGGCAAGGAAGCAGGATCATCCGCTCTAATTGTTCATAGGGTTCCTGCTGAACCTATATAGAGACACCACCAGAGCTCACAACAGAAGCACACAGCCATAGATCACAGAGTAGCTCCTCTCGAACTCATCCATGACCCCTCATTCATTCCCCTATATCTCACAGAATGCCACCTTCTATATTGGCAGTTGCTCCACTATCTGTAATCCAGAAACCATGGCACCTCCTCCAACAACAGCACTCCACCCTTCAACTTCTGTCCAACAAGCCTAGCGTTTCTGAGAAAACAGCAACGTGAAAATAGCCAACCTTCGAGCAGGCAAGGACCAAGCCTCCATGGGAAACTATCCCCTTCTTCCCTTTTAAGCGGTCAAAGCAGGTACACATGTACTGGGCATCAAAGCAGAGAAACACCCTGTACAAGGGGTTAGCTTCACTATAGAGAAATTGGAAAACAAGAGTCCGTCCAATCACCTCAGAACAGAGCAGAAAACAGGCTCCAGAATTACATAGAATGCACACAACAAATTCAACAGAATCTAGCCAAATGGAGAAATCGTAATCAATGCAAAGACAAAAACTGAGCTAGAATTATTACATCAATTTCTGTTCCAGATGTTTTTATCTTTTTTCTTTCAAAATCCCAGAGGATAGAGAGACTCTTAACAGGCAGACCTTGGTTTTGGGAAAGAGCAGCACTCTTCTTGAAGCCATGGTTTCCAGAAACCATTCCAGCGACAATGCCTGTCACCACCACACCAGTGTGGGTGAGGCTTCCAAAATCTCCCACATTATTTCTGGAAGGAAGAAGTCTATGAAATAATTGGGAATCCCTAGGGAAAATATATCAACTCAAGCAGCAGGAATGGGGAAACCAGAGTGTTCACCTGTGCTAAATTGTGTGTGCTGAACTAGATCTCAGCAAAGAACTGCCAGACAATTATTTTGGATCAAATGTTAGATTATAAGGACACCGCCTTCCGGTGTAGGGTTTGTCAGAGCACAGGCCACTTTATGGCAAACAGCCACAGAAGGCAGCCCCTAACAAAGATCCAAAAAAAATACTCCCTCTGTTACGCAAGCAATGGACAGAGATGGCTTCCAAAACCTTAAAAGGAAAAAATAGAAAAGTTAAAACCAATTGGATTGGATCACTGAATAACAAATGGAACAAAACAGCCAAAGAGAATGCCCATTCCCTGGATAGCATTACAAAAACGAATCAGATGCTTCTCATGTAGTCACAAAATAAGGCCCATAACACTCGCCAAAACCCATGAAAACCAAGGAGATCATCTGTAGTAAAGGCACCTAACCAAAGCCCCCAAGATACACAAGTAGGCATCATTTCTCACTTCCATTACAGATGGATGTTAGATACAGATGTCAAATATTTAGCTTTCTTCAGTTCTCTTGATATTCTTGTAAAAAGCTCACAGATTATTTTATTAAGGGAATGGGCCAACATTTTTTTAACTCTCTCTTCCCACCAACAGGTATATCCTGGGTTGTTGTACATGTTACTTTTCTTAATAGATGAATTTCTCTACTTTCACCAAAAAATGAACCAAGCATTATATGATTTATAGGCCAGAAACCACTAACTAGGGTCCTACGAGCCACACCCATGAAATGGTAGGTGCATTAATCTATACCATTGTTGAAAAAATTGGCGTCGGCAAAAAATCGTTGAGTCATGAATAGAATTATTGACAACATTGGCTAAAAAATTGGCAAGCATTGAAATTTTAACCCGTTGCGCTTCTTTGAGTGTATTTTTTCAAACACACTCCAATTGTGCTCGCATCCTAAAGCATTACAAGTTTGGCCGAGGACCCGAATGACAAATTTCAATAAATTTGGTGCTTTTGCACCATAATTTCGCCACCAAACATCTACAACAAACAAGAAAAAAAAAGACTTAAATTACATTTCATTAAAGTGAAAATGAGAAATAAAGAAAACATAACTTAACTTTCAAATAAAACACATAACTAAAACTTTAATGGCTTACATGGCATCAAAATACTCCTTTTATGGACAACATCCACAAAGCCAAATAGTCTACTAGCTTCCTAATACATCTCCATCTCACAATAAATTGTTCAGCGAGCATTGGCATCAAGTAACATCCTCTGGAGACATGTCAAGAGTCCTTCCATCACCTATCCATCGAAGTCAAAGTTACATGAGTATGAATAGGCGGGGTTGAGGAAAAGTATTGCTGCATAAATGGGCTGATAGAGCATCCCAATCCATCAACCGTCACAATCAAATCCTAGATTGTCATGCAATTTTTATATCCAAGGGTACCGATAGATTTTCATGTTACTTTGAAAATACTTGCACCATGTTTGGGGGTGCTTCATGAGATTTGGAGTACATGGTGTATGTTCAACCCCTAGATGGTCCGAGATGGATTGTAGCATGAGAGATGGTTCATGATGGATATGCACAGTTGAGATAGCTTGCTTAGCGAATGCTTGTTGTTCTTCCCTCATGCATTAGAGATCTCTTGGTAGTTTGGTGGACGCCCTTCATTGAGACTTCATGGAGTAGCCACTTGTTTAGAGAGCATCCTACAAGGGATGTGGAGCATTGTGCATCATGGAGGAGGTCCTCAAGCCCTAGTTGACATGTGGCAACTTGGTTTTCTGTTCAAAGAATTGGAGATGGCTTGGCAACGCCTAGGGATTCAATAGTGTTCTTGCAGGGGGTAGCTGACTTAGTGGACTACATTGCTTTGGAGGATAGATGGAGTTCATGGAGACTCGTAATGGAGTGATGTGGACTTGTCTTGTGTAGCTACATCACCTTGGAGTCACTATTGTGCACAACAACACAATTGGAGCATAACACTTGTACTCTAGAGTGGACATCTCACTCATGTGGCCTACAATGACTCAAGTAGGTTGCTTGTAAGGGCTTAGGCCCACATAGTATTGTTGGCCTCCCCTACATCTCATATAAATAGAGGAAGGAAAGAGTCTTTCCACAACATATTCATTCACTCACTTGTATTCACTCATGTGAAAAAAATGTGACTAAGAGAAGAGAGTGCACACTTCCCCTCTCTCTCTCTCTCTCGAGGCGCTAGGGTTTCTTGGTCTTCTTGGAGCATCTTGGAGTTCTAGGGTTAGGGTATATCCCTTGGATATTGGAGATTAGGGTTTTGAAGGAAAACCCTCTGGTAGATTTGTGAAGAAGAGAAGAGAAGAATGTACTTCCTTGGATGTTGTGTTGGAGAGATTCTTGCACTTGGATCTTCTTGGTTGAGCTCGGGTTTGATGATTTACCCTAGCTGGGGCTTTTTGGATAGTTGGAATTTTTGTACTAGCCTTGAGAGAAGGTTACGGTATGTACTTGTGCACCATCTTGAGCTTATATATGAAGTTTCCAGCTGTCCATATCTTGTGTCATTTTTAGATTCGAATTTCAGCTATATATGCTCTTTATGCTTTGCTATTTACAGCCATTTATGTCTTGCTGATTGGACATAAGTAAAAGGGCAAACTGTTAAGTGATTTGATATATAAGGAAGAATATAAGGTGTTCATTTTACCAATGTTATACTGCTATAAAATGCATTTTCAGATATAATTATTGGCTGATAAGTTGCCCTAGGAGGTGCTAAAACTTATCTCTTTGTTTGGTATCTTTTCTCCTTGAATTGTTAGGAAGTTGGGGCTGGTTAAAGTGAACTATTGTGATCTTTCCGCTGCTGTTTTATTCTCTAATTTACAGCAGTCCTTAAGGTTGAAAATTCTAGGGCTAAAATCTGGAAAACCTTCTAGGAAGAAGGTGAAATTCAATTTTGCATTAATTGCTCGAGAGAATGAAATTACCATAGGTATCCTTTCCCACATAAGAAGATTGGATAGCTTCTTTGGCCCTATTCATGGCCTCATACAAGTAGCTCATTTCAGGCTTACCCCCATCAACCAAGTGGAGATCTTTACCAAAGGTTCGCTACACATGCACACTTCTTGAACTCCTTCCCAAAAGAAATCGGTGTACACTAGTTTAATGATGGCTCTCCCATCCTATCTTGTGCTAAATTCACAATCACACCACTCATCACAAGCACACATCTGCTTCAACTCAAACTGACATTGGAGCATGGATTGAGCAGAAATGAAATTGCTAATAAAACGTGTGATTGTAGGACATGACAACTCCCTGTTTCTTGTGAATTTCCTCATGAGGCTAAAGAACAAATGCATGGTTATATACAAATTTTGTGATGCTCCTAGCCCAATCAATGACCTCCTTGACGAAGGATACTTTTCCCACATCCTCAAGCGTCAAATTGATGCAATGGGCAATACATGGAGTCCAAAACACTATGGGGTGCCTCTCCATTAGCAACTTGCCGGAAGCCACATAATTAGTTGCATTATCTATTATTATTTACACAACATGTTGCAAATCAATCTCTCGAACAAACCCATCCATCAATTCACACAACAATTGCACATCTTAACATGCACCAATATATCAACGCATTTAATAAACATTGTACCCCTAGGGCAATGTGCCAAGAAATTAAGAAGGGTCCTATCCGTCCCATCTATTCAACCATCGAACATTGTCGTGCATCCAGTGGCCTCCCACGACTTCTTTAAGTCTTCTAATCTAGTATTGGTGTCATTCTTTTGCACTTGAAGAATTGGCCCCCACAACACCTCATAGGTAGGGCACTTATACCTTGGGCCAACAATAGCGATAGCATCACACATTGACTAGAAAAATGAATAGGTCTTTATAATGCTCAAAGGTATGTTGCTCCAGAAAAGACACCTCCCTGCAAACCTGTTTGTTTCTTGCTTCCTTTTCTTAACCACAAAACGAGTGGAAGGTTGTGCCCCATCTCCAATTCTTAAAACAAAGAAAGGTGAGGTCCTCATGGAAGGTGAATCCTTGGAGTCCCTGTCACTGCCCTGAGTCCCAAATATGCTTTTGTTTTCTTAAGGATCTAGCCACTCCACTCAACAACAGGTTTAGCTTTGGTAGTCATTGCTTCTTCCTTCTTTTTATCATTTTCATAATTAGCATTATGGGCAACTCGCATAATCTCTAGGGTTGATGCACTACAAATCCCAACATCATGCCCTGCAATTCTAGCCAAGTGGTACCTCAATTGGCTAAACACTCTTGCCATGGGTTGCCCATATAGTTTACAAGACAATCTTTGTCGATTTGTCCCATCTTCAGGTTCACCATACTACTAAAATGGGTACAAAGGCTTCGATGTATTGGTAAGGCAATACTTGACTTCCAACTCCAAAACTAGGGCAAAAAGAAAATGAAAAAAATGATCAAACACCGCTGAAAAAAAGACATCTTGTTGGTAAGAAAAAACAAAACAAACAAACAAATAAATTGTTCTATGAGCCATGAAAAATGATAATAAGAAGCAGGCAACGTGCACTTTGAAAACCCTACATAAATCTAGAAAAAAACTAGTTAAGAGGGTGGAATTTGAAGAAACACCTGGAATCTAAGAATAACAACACCATAGGTAGATAAGAATTGATCCCTGCTCCAAAAAAATAACTTTGATGGTGATGAGAACAATGATTTGGCCCTCTTAAAATTGGTTGTTGATGATGGTAAACCCCTTCCCTCTCATTCCCCAACAGCTGCCAAGACAAATGAGAAAACAAAATTGGGCTTTAAGAGGGTGAAAATCGCGCCAAGCGATTTTTCCATCATGGCGCGATTTTTAATCGATTTTTACCAAAAACTGCAATTTCTGATTTTTTTTAAAACTACGTGATTTTTCGTTTGAATGTTTGCATTGTGAAAAATTGCGGTGCTAGAGATTTTTCACCCATATTTTCAACTATGATCCACACTGCTTATGGTTCAATTATGTAGAGGACTGGATAACTTATGTGAGATTGCCAACTATGTAAAACTTAATGTCATTTAAGAATAGATTAAAACTTAATGTCACTTAAGAATAGATTGACTAATTACTTGTACATTAACACTTCAATATGTCTACCTTCACAAGCCTTTGTCATCTTTCAAGGTTTGTGTATAGTCTACACAACAAGGTATGTGTAAATCTTGCTTCTACTGCTACAAGAAAGAATTGATGGCTTTAAACTGTAAGAGGAGCACTCTAAATCATTGTCAACTAGAATAAAATGTTGTAAAGATTGCGTAGTTGAAGCACATAACAAACTGCCAAGTCCGACCCCCATGGTTTGGATGACACTATTGTCTATATTAGGTTGAGGAAAATATTCATCTATTTATTGTATTTATCATATTTTTTGGTCATGTTAATTTCTTGAAACCTAGCAATCAGAAATTTTATGCCAATAATTTAGCAACTCATAATTTAATCTACTGCTGATATAAATTCTGTAAACTATGCAAAAAAATTACCGCTAAGTTTTAACCATTAAAATGCACAGCAGAATCATAAACAACACACACATTTGAACACAGATTTTTCTGGGCAATGCCCCTGGAAAAAACCTCGAAGGGAAAACCAATAAATGAGAGGATTTTATTGGCTTCAGAGGAAGAAAATAATTACAGCCGCTAATTCAGAAATTTCTTACAGCCTAGCAAACTCAGCCTATACGGCCCTACTTTTCTGGCCCAGCTTTTTCCAACCATGTTTTTTCTGCACAGCATTTTCGGTCTTGCTTTTTCGCACAACTTTTTCCGCCCAGATTTTTTTCACACAGCTTTTTCGACCCAGCTTTTTTTTCGGCCCCGCAAAATCGTCTTTCCTCCAACTGCAAATTCGCCCTCTTCCTCAGGCAAACCGCCCTCTTCAGCTCTCAGCTCAATGTGTGCCTCTCACTCTCCTTAGATCTTCTTTTATAATCTCTTAATGACCAAATCCCTAACCCTGAGATATCAACAATCAAGATTAGATCTTGCCTTCCCAACATAGACGGTTGTGACTTAATCTCTCATTGAGATCACTTAAGTCACTCAACTTTATAAAAAGTCACTTTAGTCATTAAATAAAAGCCACATAAACTTTATAAATGCAATTATAAGGTTAAAGATCTAGAGAGCGTCGCTCAGACACTTTCGCATGCTAGACACTGCTAATGTAGAAGTATCGGTCCGAGCTACCCCAAAAACTAACTCTCCCTCTTAGCGAGGAAGGTACTTCTGGAACCTCCACCTGTATCTGTCTCCAACCCCATCACTCCATCTACTACTGTAGTTGCTTCCTCTGAACCAGAAAGCTTCCCTATCACCTGCATTGGTTCCTATGCTGAAAACATGTTCCTCCTCTCCATGCCCTTAGGAGTCTCCTCACACTCCTGAGTATCCAACTGTGTCATCTCATACCAGCTGAGACTCCTGACAGTACTGGAACTAGCCTCATAACCACCTGTCACTGACACTGATCCCGAATCCAAGATCCTCTTGGACTCACACACAAGTTGTCCCAGCAACCTGTATAACCTCCCCTATCTGACACCAAGCATTGTTGTTGCGTCTAGGGTAGCTCCCTCTGGATATATGAACACATGTCCATGCTCGAACACAACTCCATATCCCTCATCCTCCAAAGCTGATACTGAGAGCAAGCTTACCTTCAGCACTGGAACAAACAATACCTATGCCACCTCCAAAGATCCTCCTGACTCTAGTTAGAATCTCACACGTCCAGCCCCCTTCACTGCATGTATGGTACTAGTCCCACAATCCACATGACAAATTGAGTATGTTTGTGAAACACTAAGGAACATCAACCTCATTCTCGTCATATGGCGAGATGAGCCACTGTCCACAATTCATGCTCCAATGTCCCCAAACTCTGCACTTCCGCTGCCTGAAAGACAAAACACAAGAGAAAATTCCTTTTCGAATTTCTCAGCAAAATCATCGATCTCAGTTGATGTTGATGTTGCTACCTGTGTCTCCTTCTTTCCCTTCTTCCTGTTTGGACACTGGCTTGCATAGTGGCCATTCTTATGACATGCAAAGCATTTCATTTTGCTCATGTCCTTCTTTCCATCTCCCCTACCCTTCTTCACATGAAGAGCATTCTCCTCATCTTCATCACCCTTAGCCTACCTTCCCTGAAGAGACTCCTCCCGAGTCTCCTCCTTAGAGAAGTCATCCCACAACCTCTGCCAGTCAGGGAGATGTTCTCGTGCCACAACTCCCATCACGAACAAAGCCCACTTCTCTGAGAACCCATTCATAGTTGTCCTCACAAGTTCATCATCTTTGACTACTTCTCCAACAACCGTTGACCCATCGCAAACCTGTGATATCCTGGTGAGATACGATGCCACTGTGTCAATCTTGGACATCTTGGTGCTCCTAAGTTTCTCCCTCAACACCATCTTCTTGTTTTGGTTTCCACTCTGATAAAACTTTTTCAGAGCCTCCCACATCTCATAGGCATTTTTTTTTCTGAACACATGAGGTATGATATGGTCCTTCACGACATCCAAGAGCATCCTTTTGGCTTTCACGTTTTTCTTATTGTAAGCCACCAAAAATGTTGTATCTGTGGGAACAACCTGGGTTTTCTCCACAATGTCCCAGATTTCATTTTCCTCCAACAACGACGCAATCCGCTCTTTCCATGGGCTAAAATTCATAGCCTTGTCTAGCTTGTCCCCAATCCGGTAGCCATCCTCATCAAATGACCAACAATACTTTTCCCTTCCTTTTTTCGAGAAAAACCCCTGCAATCTTTGCAAATCCTTGTGTCAAAGTCTCTAGTGCCACTCTTCAGAGTCCCCAGCTCTGATACCATGTTAATTTCTTGAAACCCAACAATCAAAAATTTTATGCCAATAATTCAACAACTCGTAATTTAATCTACTATTGATATAAATTCTATAAACTATGCAAAAAATTGACAATTGAGTTTTAACCATTAAAATGCACAGCGGAATCATAAACAGCACACACATTTGAACACAGATATTTCTGAGCAATGCCCCTGGAAAAAACCCCGAAGGGAAAACTCGGCCTGTGCAGCCAAGCTTTTTCCAGACCTACAAAATCGCCTTTCCTCCAGCTACAAATTCACCCTCTTCCTTAGCCAAATTGCCCTCTTCAGCTCTCAACTCAATGTGTGCCTCTCACTCTCCTTAGATCTGCTTTTATAATCTCTTAATGACCAAATCCCTAACCCTAAGATCTCAACAGTCAAGATAAATCTTGCCTTCCCAAGATCGACAGTTGTGACTTAATCTCTCATTGAGATCACTTAAATCACTTAAGTCACTCAACTTTATAAAAAAGTCACTTTAGTCATTAAATAAAAGCCACGTTAACTTTATAAATGCAATTATAAGGTTAAAGATCTAGAGAGCATCGCTCGGACACCTCCGCATGCTAGGCACTGCCAATGTGGAAGTACTTGTCCAAGCTACCCCAAAAACTAACAGGTCATTGGTTAGAGTGGATTTTAATTCTCATTGTACAAATATTATTATATACAAAATTGATAGATATATTGATATAATTAGTAACTTGTCTGGTGCTTAGCATAAAGATACAACTACTTTCCTTAGCTTATGTTCAATTCCTTTTTATATCAAGTGTTTTCCACTATGCTCTACAAATATGATTAGTAGATCTTCAAACATTACCTCATGTTCAACTATAAATAATGTTTTAAATGGGGTATAATATTGAAATTACTAATATTATTTCAAAAAGCTATGTGGTATCACCATTATCAATGGACAATTAATGAACCATGTTGATATTGTAAAACATGAATTCCAAGCATGTAAATTATAACTGTCAAAAGCTTATGCAAATGTCATTGAGAGCCCAACATATTTTGCTCTGACTTATGCCCTTGATCTTATGTCATAACACATTTTCTTCTACCTTCATTTTTCAATATCTAACAATTGCAAGGTTGGATCTAGAAGATTACTTAATTATACAGAAGATTACAAGATTAGATATTGTTGTGTCTAATTTGAACCCTTATTGTAAAAACATTATAAACATAACAGTTGTGGGATTTAATTAAAATGAGATGTGGCCTAACCCGATCAGTGATGCTTACAAGGATTCAAAAGAATTATGTATTCATGATCGTATACCCTCCCTGACAGGTTGGGATAGATTCTTGAAGGTATGTTTCCTCCTTATAGACTTCCTTTCCTTTCCAAAGTTACATTAATAAAAACCTAACAAATTGGTAATAGGCAACATAAACAATACATGCTTAATCTTCTAAAAAGAATCCCCAGTCTTACTTCTTTTTTTATTATTGGATCCTTAGTCTATTGGGTAGGTTCCTGTTAAGGGTTGCCCAACTTGATGTACTTTGGATTTCCCTTGTAAGAAGAGGTCAATTCTTTGCACTTTTTCATCTAAGTCCAATCCTTGGGTAGTTCATCCCCTGGCGTGGGGGTTTCCAATGATGAGAACGTTGAGGATTGATCTTGCTCGATACTCTTCCATTTCTCTGGTGCAGCTAGACCCTTAACCGAGACTCCTTGGTGCACACTTGTTCTACGTTGTCTTCGAAGGGAGGGACCATTGATTCTTTGATTTCTATCATATCAAGCCAACCATTGTGTGGTGGGGCTGGTCATCTGGGACACTAATTCAATTTTGTTCTTTAATGCTTGGCCTTCGAAGCACCGAGTTGATGCAAAGGGGAGCACCGAGCTGATGTGGAGGTCTCTGAGCCTCCCCATCTAGACCTTCTCCTTCTCCTATTCACTAACAAAAAAACATCTTGATATACTAAGTTAAAAGGATGTTCTTAGCAAAAACATTTTATCATCCTCAATTATTGGCTCCTGGCCTATTATGTTCTTGATTGTGAAGAAAGAACAAGGGTTCTATCTATGAATAAATGAGTGAACTCTTCCAAATTTTTCACTATAAAGTTGTGGGCAAGGTACAACTTAATGAAGTCTAAGGGTAAAATAGATTGCTATAAAGTGTGCCATCCAAGTTTAATTCATCCTTAATAAAGAAAAGAATTATTGATGTGAATGGTGCCCAATAAGTGCGTAGCTTAACATTGAATCTCGGAAACTGTTTCTAGTAGACTAGAAACATGTTGGTTTCCAAAACATTTCCAGTTGCCAGAAACTAGTTTGGAAATTGCTCAAGAATTTCTAGCAATTGGAAAAAACGTCTTTGATAGTTTCTCAAGCATTTCAAGAAAATGCCAACAATTTCCTGCAATTTTTTCACCTCTTTTAAAGATCCAAAAAGAAAAAGGAAGTAAAGGACCTTACACTAAACCTAAAAGTGCCCACTAACCATAACATGTAAAATAAAGACATTTGAAGTTAAAAATAAAAATAATAATAATTAAAACCTTATTCTAAGTTCTAAATTTTATAAATATAGAAGCAAGAAAAAGGAAGTGAGACATGAAACTGAAAAAAGGGACGAGAGATCTACTAGGGCTTTTTGTAGGTGAGCCTCAACATGAGGTTTTTTGGCTCTAAGGTGTACTAGCCACATTTACTAGCCATCCAGTTGTATTAACAATCTATCGTGACAACACCGTTGTCACACGCTGGCCCTTTTGGCCTTGTCTACAATCATAAGGCTTAATGTGGCCATATGATGTCCACTCTACTGCCCGAGCTAGGTATCTTTGTGAGTTTACAAGAGGCCAATGTACAGCGAGGGAGCAATGGTAGCAATGACATTGCCAAAGACACCACACAAGTTGTTCTAAAAGTATACCATGAGGTAATGAAATTCTTGTTGATGAAACTATTATTGACATAATGGTTGATGGGTATTTTGTGTTTGTGAGGGTGTTAAATAGAACACTCTTTTAGGGTCCTTTCGGGACCAGATTCCACCAGAGTTCGTTATTAAGGCTTGGAAAAAGAAAACTTGGGAGAACATGATTAGACTTGTATAGCCACACGTAGTCTCACTAAAGGCTTTTTCTAGTTTTCTTTTAAAGAAGATAATTGTTAAGTTGTAGTGGCTGCCTTTGCGCCTTTGACCCTTGGATATATCGCAATATTCTACTTGTTCTATCAAAATGGCATGAACCTTTCTTTACATATGAAGTCGTGCAACTTTATTGTACAACCCTGTTTCTATAGTTGTTTTCAGTCTCTTTTAACGAAGAGCATCATTGTGTTGAAGTGGTTGCCTCAAACCCTTGGATATCTCAAAATACTCTGCCTGTGCTGTCAAAATGCCATGAGCCTTTCTCTGTGGATCAAACCATACAACTTTATTGTTCAATCTAACTATAGTTCCCAAGCCTTCCTCTACAATTCTAGGATTTCCTAGAACACATCTTTGCTCCCATAGGGAAGTATAATTGCCATGAGCCACATAGATTCTTTAACCCTCACATACAGAAGAGAGTCTACCTTAGGGTTAATTCTTTCCAAAAACTTCAAAGAGTTTGTTTACATTTATGTCACAGGGAGGGGAAGTCTTGAGGCATCTGATTGGGTATATTTATAATTAACATTTCGAACACCTACTTTAGGTACCAAATTCCATAGCATAGGATTAGGGATTGCCATTTGATGGCTAAATTCAATACTCAAGAAACTCAACAAACCAACACACCCAAGTCCTGGGCCCATAAGGCCTTGCTTGCGACATATGGACAAGGATGGGTGTAAGTTGTTATAAAAGGGTAATAAAGCAACATTAGCATCAAAAGAACTCCAAGCCAAGAGCCTTGTTATCCCCATTTTGTGGGATAACTAAGGAGACTATGTCTCGAGGCCCTCAAGTTGTAGATACAGAGTGTCGAGAGACTATATGACCAGCAATGTCCACTTGCACAGATGAAGACCCTTCTCACCACCACAAAGGTCATAGATTTTCAGAGGGCATCGACCACACCAGCTGGCTTCCGAGAGGCAATGTGCCTTGCTCCATGAGGTACAAGTCGGGTATTATGGTAAGTGTCATTTCAATATTTGAGGCATTTGAGTATGTTGTATCTTAAACTGATTTAGATTTCATGACATATGCTTGGGCATTATGCCTTTTTCCCTGTTTCACCTTGGTGGTTGACTTTGTGCCCTAGTAAGTGATCTTCCTTGGGAATAGATTTTCTACTAGGAACTCCCTTGAAGAGCCATCGTACCATTCCCGACCATACTTACCACGTTTCATCACTTAAACCCCTTGTTTCCTTATCTCTTGAGATTTTAGGGTGTATTGACCCAAGAAGGGGTTGTCCCTCATTCTATGGGATGAAGGGGCTGAAGGCCCAGAGGGATTGTTGTTGGATAAAAGATAAAAGCCTATATATAAACCTTCCATGTGCTTCGCCCAGGGATCCCCAAAGAAAGCAATGAAACGCTTATCTGTAAGAAAAGGGGGACCCACAAGAATAATGATTATGAATGCTTAAAGGGTTAGTTGGAGGATAGGAGGTCTCATCACGAGTCGTCCTATCATGATCATGGATATCTAATGGTATTACATTACCATCATCTGGTCACCAATCCATGGTAATGTCTCTCAGTTGCACGGTTGAGAGAAAGGGGGTCTCATCACGAGCCAGCCTTCTCATTTGTGCTAGGTATTTGTGAGTGACACTATCATTATCTGGACACCACGCCAGGACAGTGGCCTTCAACTTGTCCTTAAATTATGAAAGAAACAAAGAATGGCAAAACGATGGGCTTGGAAAAAATTGCATTGCAAACAAAGGTACCACACACCCTCTACAAAGGCACCCATGAATGAGACACTACAACCCCTTGTATGTCATGAACCCCATGCCCATTGAGTCTTGATCCTTAACCACTTCATCCACTTTACATGACTTAGAGAGGGATCTCTTGGAAACACTCCTTGACCTAAGGAAAGATCTACCCAATAGGACACCTCGTCAACCCTCCCATATCCAAGCTTGGCAAGTCACATGTATTTGGGCACTTAATTGTTTGACAGGGTAATCTTTGATGCACATGCTTAGGTGGCCCATTTATTGACTTGATTTACTTATCATGATATTTTGACTTGAGATCCTTGGGAGGGCGTGCTTATTTGTCTTTGCAGGACCTAATTGGTGGACATTTTTGGAGGAACAAGCCTAGCTTGGGCTTCCATGGGGCTTGAAGCCCACACGTGGATGCCAAGGGCCAGCATGTCGAATGAGAGAGATGAACCTTCGAAGGCCTAGAAGATGACTTAAGAGATGTAACCTAGCCCCTGCATGCCAAACGTTTTGCCTAGGAGAGGCAAAACGCCATCTTTAGGAGCATGACATCATCTAGGAGGGCTAGGGTTTGGTGGTGAGGTTGTTATGCATTGGCACAAGAACGTTTTGAGGAGAATGAGGCTTTGAACATGAAGAAAATGACTTGGATGATTGACATGTGGCCTTGGGAGGCCTATCTACACTCTTTCAACACCAACGACTTGCTCCTAGTGTCAAAACATCCCCTAAAGGGGTGACGTCACCTTAAGTTAGGGTTTCTTTTTGTGTAAAAGTAAATTTTAAGTGAATTGTTTAATATTATTTTGTAAAGGGGGCAAGATTAGGGTTGTTGACCCCTAGTCTTGTGGTTTACCCTAATATTATGTGGACAAACTATTTTGGAGACATTTTGTATAAACAGAGATCATAAGATCTCATTTTAGGATATAACTCTCCCATCTTGGAGAGGTACTTGGACTGAAATTTTCGCTATCTTTAGTTATTTCTCTCTTTTGCTCGTGTATGGCTACTTCCTTGGTTTTTTGGTTGATGGAAGTGATGCGCTAGCCTTGGAAGGCTCTTCTTTGCTATTGTGGTGGTTTATCTTAGCATTTTCCTTGAATTGGTAAGGCTTCTTTGCATTGTATTATCATTTTGTTTCAAGACAAGGTTATTTTGCTAGAACTATGTGGGAAGTATAAGGGCATACACCCCCACCTTAGCCTCCATCACTTTATGCTTTAATTCTATTGGTTTAACAAGGGTTTCCTAAGAGAAGTATAAGTGCATACACCCTCTTAGCCTAAACCCTAATTAGGGATACTTGCCTTGGGGAGTAAGAGGATTTACACCCCCAAGGAGGTAGTACCTTTAGCTCTTTCTTTTCTTGACTCCATCAACCCAATCATTAAAGGCACTAGTCATCACTTTTTGCATTGGAGATATAAAATTGTTGCTTTGGGAAATGTGAAATTTCATGATTTTGAAGTTGTTCCTAGTGGAATCAAATCTATGCTACAAATGCTTGCTTGAGCCACTAGAACATTTCATTTCTCCAAGTATTTCTTGCTACTGTTACAAATTTAACCTACAGCCATTAGGGCTGCAGAAAACCCTAACCAAATGCTTCAATAACTCTTAATTTAACCGTTGAAAATTGCCTAAAATCTACCCACATAATCTACTAAGTACAACGCATCTTTTGGCAAGTTTTGAACAAGTTTTAGTGGTTATATCTCTTGCTGTAATAACAAGTTTGTTACAGCCATAAGGCTGATAAATATCACTGCAGTTAGCTTTTTATAACAGCCTTGCTTTTTGTGCTAAAGTCTTGTTCTATCATTGTTGAGCTAAACTAATTTTTACTAGCTTGCCTCGTGCTTATTCAATTGGACTTTTACCACTTATATTGCAGCCCTTATTATCTTTTATGTGTTGATATATATCATTGATTATTGCTGCAATTAGGGAGAGCAAGCTTAACTTGCTTGTCCACCTAACATTACTATGCAAGTGTGGCTTTTCTTGTGTCTCAGGTAGGTACAAACACCCTTTGCAGGCATCCAAAGACTTGGCAACCTTAAACCACCTGGAGACGAGTCATCAAAGCCATCTTTCCTCTTCCATCATTGACCTTTAGGAGGGTACTTCTCTTCTTTCCATTCCATCCATCTCAATCCCCCAGGGTCACCGGGATCGCCTCCCTAGAGTGACCTAGTCACCCTCGAAGTGTGGGACCTATATCGAGGTAACATTGGGTAGAGTGTCTCTTAGTTGTTTCCATTTTGGTTGTTGGGTTGGGCTTTTTGCCCAACCTACAACTTGTGCGATAACAAGCCCAACCACTTTAGGGTCGGATCCTTCTAAGCACGTGGCCTCAACTATGGAGAAAGAACCAGTTGGATCCTCTCGTGTTGTCGACTCCCAAGGGGGACCATAGGACCCAACTCCACCTCCAATTTTGAACCCTCAACCCAATGAAGAGGTCGAGGACTCACTAAAGATACCCAAAACACGTACGCTTAGAAGCATGGGTTTTGCCTACTACAGCTCCAAAGAATATCATTTCAAACTTTCACCAAACCCCTATATTGCCTTGGCAGCAAGTGGGGACGAGGAGATAGATTTTCATGTTGAAGGCTCTTAATGAAGTGTACATCATGGAATATCTAAAGGCTTACAAAGCCCATTAGAAAAGCCTTGATTCAAAGAATTTGTTTAGTAATTTCAAATTTAGATATCTTGAGTTTGTAGGAGGTTAAGAATGTAGGAATTTTGTTAAGAAGAACCCTCAATTTTATATGGTCGGGTGTTGTTAATTTTCATACTAATCATGCAGAAGATAGAGGAAGAGTAGCCACTCTTGTCTTCCCAAGGCTTGTTAGCCATGTAATTGATTATGGGCAAGGTTGTTATGAGTGGGGAGTGGGAGCAAGAAGCACAATTTTCAAAAATATTGTGGAAGTGGAGCGTTTCGGGAGCATTTTCTATATAATACATATTTTAATATAATTTGATGTATATATATTCAAAAAAAAATACGCAAAATGTCGAATCAACTGAAACCATAAATAAATAAATAAAACATGAAAACATAGATTTAACTACTGGATAAATGATGATCACTAAAGCATCAACCATTTAATACACATAGAACATCAATCATCTCGTAGTTATAACTTATAACATTGTCATCAAATGATCAATCATCAACCTTCAAGTTTCAACATATAAAATTTGTCATCAATAAATTGTAACAGATAACATCAACCACGAAATCAAACAAAGCATCATATTCATTACCAAAGAGTTGTAAGATTCAATCAACAATTCAAAGGTAGGTTCAAAGTTCAAAGTTCAAACTTAAATTGTCATATAATGTTTACAAAATAGGCCATAATAAACTCAAAGTACTAATTTCTAAAGACTACATCTAAACAAGAAAAATAAAAAGAGAACTAGTATCTACTAAGCTTTCCTCTTGCCATGAGAAACTTCTAGTTTCTTTTCCCAAGATCTACGAAGAAGAGGAGCAAGAGTAGGAGGAAGTGTTCATGGAACACAACTAGCAGCTACATGGCCCCTATGTAACACTAGACGTCGTGAAGCTAAAAGCAAAGCTCCTACATCTAGAAACCTACTAGTGGATGGGGATGTCACATGTATGCTCCATGAATATGATCATCATCATGATCACCCAAAAGTTTAGCTTCTAAGCACTCTAAACCTATGGCTTCATCCTCCAAATTAGCCTCCTCTGGATTGTTGTCTCAAGTCACGTATATTATATCATTCTTCGTTGCCTCACAATAATGGGACAACAACATCAAGTTTTAGTGCACATAAACGAAGCTTTTTGCCCAGTCTACATTCATATTGTTTCTCTTCATGTTGTGGATAAAGCTATAGGTGCTCCAACACCTTTCTGCAAATGAAGTGTGAACAACATGTGGAGGCATCCTCACCACCAATTTATGCACATGTGTGGTAGAGGAGCCATACTTTAAAGAACTAAAAGCTTTGGCATTGTCGACGATGATCTTTGTTGGCACTCCAAAATGAGTGATGATCTTCTCTTCTAGAAATTCCATGACTAAATTATCTTGGGAAGCTTCCCAGTTGTCATATAACTACATGAAGAAGTCTCGACACCCTTGATGAGACTTTTGGTACTAGTTTTTCTTTTATCTGTGGTTCCTTTACCAATCTTAGGACCATCAGGGGATCAAATGTTGATTTCTATGTACTCATCGGGCTTAACTATTTCTTTCTTTTCCTTGTACATGTCATGTTTATCAAACATCTTTTCTAAAGGAACCAGGTCAAAAGGAATCTTATTATCTCTCAATTGCTCTTGGTATTCTACTCCTTTTTCTCTCCAATCAACTTCATTTTTAGCAAACTCTTGAAGATTGTTCGTGAATCTTATGATTTGGACATCATTATCAAAGACTTGTCGATGCTCAAAGTTGTGGAGAATGGATGATCTAAATATAATCTCTAACTTCCCTCCTTCCAACAAATCCTAGCAAGGTTGGAGAGTTGAAGCGGCAACTGCCAAAGCATCAGCATTTTCATTAAATATCCTAGGCTATGCTTCTATGGATAACACATCAAACAATTCCATGGTATCCCACATAGCATTCCTATACTTTTTTAATCTGTCATTTTTGCATGCAAATCGATTCTTCACTTGTAGGATTACCAAATCAAGTCACCCTTTTGGATTTTCAAAATTTTAATTCCCATAAACTTAGCCATATTCAATCCAAGTACGATAGATTCATATTCTGACATGTTATTCATTGCTTCAAATTCTAGGCAGAAGGCATAACACAAAGTGTTACCTTGAGGGGATGTGAATACAATTCCTGCATAGGCCCCCATTCTAGGCTTAGCCCCATCAAAGTTCATCTTCCAAGCAATGTTAATATTTTCTCAAGGAGCTACTTCAGTTGCTAACACAATATAAGATCCTAGGTCTTCCTCATAGAAAACCATTTCATTCATAAGATCTTGGGGGTATTCTACATGATACCTCCTCATTCGCTCATGGTGCCCAGTCACAAAAGTATTTTCACAAGTAGGAATGGCAGCATAAGATAGGTCCATTTGGATGCTACCTCCTAGATCAATGAGCCATTTACAAGAGAAGAGCATTCCCCATGCATCTGGAACATCTATAACAACTACATCCATTAACAATGATATGTCCAGGTAAATTTCCAATCTAACATGGAAATCCTTGATTAGGCCAAACATTTTAATTTCTTTGAAGTCCATTGCACATTTATTTCAATCAGGTCTTGTGGTTTTCAATCCCAATTGATTCATCACTGTGAGAGACATCACATTGGTTGAGGCTCTAGAGTCCAACATACAATTATGCAAGAGCAAGTCATTTACTAATAATGATATGAAAAAGGGTTGATGACGACTTGCATTTCTTCTTCCTTCTCAATTCGTGGATTGAAGAAAAACAAGGACATATTCATTATCATCCACGACTTGGTTTGCTTGATTGATCTCTTCAAGCCCAAGAGCTTCCTTTATCTGACTTTTCACGAAGGGAATCTTTGCTAGCTCAATTATGGGGCACGGGTATCATAGCATTACCAATCCAGCTAGTCACAATCCAATTTTAGCTCAAAAGGATTACTTGTGAAGAATCTTGATGAGGTCCTTTTACAATTGGTCCTACAAGTTGAGTATTTTTCTTAGGAAACTTCACAAGACCTTGTTGATCTCCTGGAAGAGGGTTGCCTTTTCTTCTTTGGTAGATCAATCCTTTATACCTATTAGACCACATCTTTTGGATTTCTTCTTGGGATGGCCTTTCACCAAATATTCTAGTTTCTCTTTCTGCACTATGGACTTGTCCTTAACTTGTTGAATGTTTTCTTCAGACAAGGGGAATTTCTTCCTGCCTTCAAATAAATCGTTACAAGAATCCAAACAATTTTCATCATCTTGAGCACTTGCTTTGGCTATCTCTAAATAATTTGCACAAGTCTTTTCCTCATGGAGATATCCACAAGCTTCACAATAAGGAGGGGGCTCATGGTCAAACATGTTGGTTGGTTCCAACGTTGCGGTAGGTCTTTGGTTTGGAGGAGGGCCTCAATACCCATTCCTAGGAGGAAACATGTTATGTTGTTGATTCCTTTCCATTTGCATGATCATATTCTGTAAAGGATTAGTTGTTTGCGAGAAATTCATCTATAATCTCTTCGTTCCTTCCAAGATAGTGGCAGTGGCTAGAGGATTAGGGGCTAGCTCAACAGTATGGATGGTTCTTGGCTTAGGATCGGCTCTAACTCTAGGAGGGGTTCAGATATCCAGCTCCCTGGCTAAAACCCAATTATCATCTATGCTCTTAGCTTTTCTTTTAGCATCCATTAGATCAATTGGCTTAGCTTCAATTAGAAAGAAATAAATTGGCATTAAAAAGAGTTCAAATAGTACAACAAGATAGTGGCTAGAGTAGGCTAGTGGCTTTGAGGGATATCTTGGACTATTTTATCAAATCTAAGATGAAATTCATCCATAGTCTCATTTTCATTCCTCTTCATATTAGTTAAAGCATTCAAAAGAAACCTACTATCTCTTTTTTCCACCCATCTACCAAAGAAAGCATCAAGAGAGTTAAAACTATTATTAGGCAATCCAATAAACCACTTTCTAGCATCATTCTTCAATGATAAAGCAAAGCATTTATATAACACATCAAGATGTTCAACTGCAAGAGTCAAGTTTATATCTTCCACAGATTCAAGTACCAATTGATTATTAGCTTCTCTTGTCTTAAGTCTATATCTTCTTCGTCTATAGATAATTTCAAGTTTAGGAACAAGACGAATCAGACTTTGGGCATTCCTTCTTGTAGTGTATCCTTTTGTTATATTTTCTTTATGTGGAGTTGCCAGATGAGATATTTTAAATTAACATTCACAATATTCTCATCAAGATAGACATGCAAGATAAATCCCAACAAAAAACAAGAAATGGACTTTATCCCCAACAATGGCGCCAAAAATGTTACCGCCTAAACTAATGCCCTAGTGGAAAGTCCAACCACAAGTGCTATCTTTCGGAAACAAGATGGGAATTGCACCATTGTCACCTTGGTACAATGTCCCCTTCACTTTAGGCTAGCTCCAAAGGCCAAGGGGGGTGTCCCTATCTACTAATGATAGATCTATCAGTAAACCTCGTTAGTGAATTAATACCATGCCAGCTTATGATTTACTTCAATGAATCCATAATATGTATGACAATGTTAGGTACAAGGATTCCAAAAAGTTATTAAATTCCCTAAGATAATAATACAAGATCAACAGCGTAAAACCACAAACTATCCACTTAAGAGAAAAGAGTTAGGATCTGGTGGATGTGTGTGCCAAATCTGATGTAAAGATAAACAATAAGGACAACTTCAGATTTGCATTAAGATGATTATCATTCCAATAAATAGAACCTAGAAGAGGCAACTTGAAACAAACAACTTTAAGCTACTTTGGAGCACTTAGGAATGAAATAGGTTAGCATAAATTGATGGTGCATTTATGTGATTTAGGTGCCAATCAATCATACACTAAAATAAGGACCATCTTAAGGCTGTCCCACACTTCTAAATCTATTTTAATGATAAGTAACACATAATTCCAAATTCAGGGTGAAGAATAATCCATCCAAGAGAGAGATTTTCCACTTATATGCAAGACGTCTTGGACGTTTTAGCTAGGGCTTGAGATATGCAACAAATAAACAATCCAAAGATGTTAGAATCAAGCTCGTAATAGATATATCAATGTAATAAAAAAGAACTTGAAAGAGAAGAGTGAATTCCCCCTTAGGTTATCCAACATTAGCACTGGAATTCACCACTACAAATGTAAGATAAACTTGTAGCAATATTCTAGTTAATTAAATAGAAGCTAATTCTATGTAAATGAACTTTTAAGCATAAAACCTAGTTAGCACAAGTTTCATGAATGTTTCTTTCAATGACTTGAACTTGTTGCATTAACTCTTTCCAGCTGCACTTTCCCTCTTGCTTCAATAAAAATCTCAGATTCACAGGTAAGGCATTTTCATAACAGATAAAAATGATAACATCATTTGGAAATATTTCTTGAGGAATCTCGTGAAGAATCTTCATGAATCTGAAAGTGAAATCTTTGACTATCTCTTTCTCATTCATTTGGATTTCAACCAGCTTCAAGAAAAGAGTATATGGATCTTTTCTTGGGAAATATTTTTCGACAAATAAATTTTCTAGTAAATTCCAACTAGTGATGGTTCCGGGCAGCAATGAATAAAACCATTGACTAGCATTTTCCTTTAGAGTCAAGATAAATAAACAGCATGCAACATCATTTTAATCCATATTACATATCTCACAAACACTGTCAAACTTAATCAAATGTTTTTCTGCATCTTCTAAAGCATTTCCGAAGAACATTGGAAATTTGTCCATGGAAATATCTGTCAAGGGATGAACTTCTCCTTGCAAATTGAGTGGACTTCTATGCAACCGTTTGTTTCTTTGGGCACCTTCTCTCTTCACTGTAACTTGAACAATTTATGTTGGGATTGATGGGGAAGGAAAAATATCTTTAGAGCATGAAAGAAACTCCTCGTAGGAGTCATAATATTTCTTGAAATTCTCGAATCTTTTTGGTGGAGTCACCAAGGCACTTTCCTTCAAAATCTTGAGTTTCAATGATGGAGTCGTCGGGGAGATCATCCTCCCAAATCTTGGATTGTTCTTTGGTTCTAAAAAGGTTGTCACAACCAATTTGTGAGTGAAGTTTCAACAATATATCTTCAAGACCATTTAGTGGTCTTTGAACAAGATTTTCAAAAACCCAGTTCATTTTGAATCAATCTCTAGATCTTCTTTCAACACTTCAACCAGACAACCTCTAGTCTTCCAATAATTTATGATCCTAAAAAGTATCAGATTTCTTGAAAACAAATCGTTCCCCAGTATGGTTGCCAAAAATGTTGATGTTCAGATTGGTCGGAATCCAAACAGCGACATCACGAGGATATGAACCCCCCTACGTTTTTATAAAGGTGGTACTCTTTGGCTGAAATGTTCGAAGATTCTTTGTATGGTTTTGCAATGAATGTATAGGGTGAATGCTAAAGAGCAACCCTGAAAAATCTTCCAAGAAAGCTTATATATACAAATGTACAACCATTATATACAGTTATACAAATATACATCATATCATTTTAAAAAGAGATAAAATATAGTGTGTCAACAAAGATTTGTTTCTACAAGATTTTGGAGTCTCCATTCAATAGACATTCTTTGTTTCTTGTAAGATAAATTGAACTTGGAATTTGCTATTACCTTTGCAAGATGAAGAAATGGATAGGTCTTCAAAGAACTTTAAATGATAACTTCATTACAACCCAAAAACGATTTTGATAGGCAAGACATTTGAAATCACATGCTTTCAACTCAAAGTATGAAAAATCACTAATGTAGTGCCCCGAGTAGTTCTTTGCAGGAGAAATTTATAAAAATAGTCCAATATGATAAGTTCAATAATATCAAAAATTTAGAGAACTGAAACAGCTTCAACAAGGTCTCAATGACTATTACATGAACTAAAATTAATTGCATTTTATTTTTACAGGCAAGGACTGTGCTCCTTTGGACTTGAAATGTTACAAGATGACTGAAGATTTCAAAGAAAGAACTGCTCAGACCCAAATCTTCTTGTTCTCAATACATTCATGGAAGATTTGATGGAAAGAAACAGAAAAAAAGATATAGAGGAAAAGTTTTAGCAGGCCAGTCCACCGAATCTTGGAGAGATAGAACTTTGCTTCTTGTAGACTCTTTACCACTGTAGAAATTTATGACTGCCAACCTCTTTTTTGGTGCTTTCTCTTGCCCTTTTAAAATATGCTCTCAATGTTCTTGAGGTAGTTAGGGTTTGCCTTTCTAGAACTTTCCACGATTCATTTTTTGAGTAAACCACTTTTAATTAATGTTTGATTAAAGTCTCATTAATGACTTACTTTATTGAAATTTGTGCCTCCAAGTAGGGCCCACTTATTCCTTTAATAAACTTTATTCTCAAATTTTCAAGTTGACTACTTTTACAAAAATGGATTGTGTTTCAATTTTCTAAGTAAGATATTTGCCCTTTCAGCCATGGAAAATATTCTAGATGCAAGCTTCACAAATTCAGCTTTCCAACAAGTCCTTCTGAGCACAATTTGGAGTTATGGATCTCAAGTTATAAGCTCGGGAAGTTGAGGTTCCAAGCAGATCTATCATCAAATCATAAAAATCAAGCTAACTGTTCTTTCAATTTTTGAGAGCATCATGGTCAATTTCAGCCCTTGAAACATGTTCCATCATCTACCTCGTTGAATTACCTTTCCAACGAGGTAAGATTTGCCCAAATCCGACTCCCAAATCTCAAGTTATGGCCTCTGGAACAACAAGACTCAGTAGTCGTCGATCAATTTTCATGGGGCAATCTAAGCCCTTGATTTCATTTTTCCCTCCTCTTTCCAAATTTCAACTTTTGTTTGAAAATAGATATCCCACATGCATGGGAGTCTTTGAAGTTTTTAATGTATATATTAAAAAATATATCATACACTTAATGTGAGTTAAGGAGAGACTATGGAGACTTGAACTCGACAACTTAGAAAATTAATGAATAATTAAATATTTTAGTCGCCCAATCATCATCCACGTATGCCCAGTCAATGCCCAATGGTGATGAGTCAACGATGAGTCAGCTTCCATGTGTCGTTGTATGATAGGCTACTACAAACTTCCACATGTCACCACCTAATTGGTTGCCACATGTCACACTCCCATTCATCGCCACGTGTCATGAGTAGTTGGTTGCCATGTGTTGCCAGTAATTAGATGCCATATGTCGCCAATAGTTTACTACCAAATGGAAAGATCTCATTGGTTAAGGATATACTGCAAGAAACTTGGGATAAATTGGTTAAGGGAAGGATGAAGTGGACGAAAGGTGGGGAGGAAAGTCGTGAGGAAGGAGAGAGAGGGGAGGGAATGCGGATGCGAGGTGAAGGAGGAGAGGAGAGTAGGTCCGCAAGTCCGCATGGAGAGGAGGTAAGGGGGAAGTAAGGGGATGAGGAGCGGGGGTAAGGTATGTGGAGGTAGGGGGGGAAGGGGTGTAGGTCCGCATGGAGTGTATGTCTGCATGGAGAGGTGAGATGGATGGGAAATATGGTTAAGTGTGGGTGAGTGGAGAGAGGGATGAGTGGAGAGGGAGTAAGGGAATTCGAAAATAAGAGGGATTATTTTTTTTTAAAACTAAGTATGGAAAATATAGGAGAGGGGAAATGGGAGAGTGGGTAATTTCGAAAATATTCTAAGTGTGGAATGATGTGTTCCAAGAGATGATCCAAGAGATGAAACTAGTTCCGAAAAATTTGACATGGTTCCAAGAATTCTTTGTTCCAAGAAAAATTAGCTTTGTTGCACATGGAAGGAGTGCTTTTGCCGATTAGACGAAAACCTAGATATCTTGAACATACGAACTCAGATTTTAAATCAGAAAAATGTGTGACGAAGTTCAGAGTGAGGGTTGTGTTATGAACTAATAATCGTTCAAAATTTCTTTCTTTTGATATTAAAAAAAAAAAAAATTCCAAGAGCAGAAAATCTAGTTGATCAACATTGCCACTGTCACCTTAGCAATTACTTCCCTCGTTTTAGTGAAGGATTGGAATCCAACAATGAAGGCTTCCCTAGCAACCTCAAGGAATCCTATAGCAAGAATGAATCAAGTCTACGGCCTCCTATCTTGGTTACTCAATTATACCACCAACTAGATCAAGGTTCAAGGTAGAGACAAGGTGGTTAAGCAAAGCAATTTCCAAATTTGTGTGTGAGGTGTTCTAAGGCAATAAATGATATCTACTAAGTTCAATAAGTTGAATGAATGCCCCAAAACACTACCTATCAAAGGAAAAGCTATGAAGTAATAAAACTTGCATTAAAAGATGGTTACTTCAGCGATATGACTTGTTATGACAGCAGAAATATAACAGTCCTAAAACCAATAAAAATGCAATGAAAGAGAGATGAAATGCAAGCTATGACTAATACATTAAATAACCAATGCTTGCTAAATCATAAAATGCCATGAAACAACTTCAAATTGTGCAAGACATCAAGCCCTAGTTGGCTAAAAACTATAACAATGATGTCAAGAGATGTTCTAAGGTAAAAAAGTCTACAAACCCTAGACATTAGGCTACCAATTAGTTAAGAAACGAGGAAATGCAATAAGACCTAAATCTACCACAAGATGTCAAGAGGAAAGGAATTAGGGTTTTAAGGTCACTTTGCAAGAGAATAGACTAGTGTCGTCTAGTTTCCTTGGGCACATGGAGTCAAAGATGCGAATTCTATGGAGAGCAAGGGAAGGAAAAGACTCAAGAATTAAACCCTAGGGTAGTCCACCACAAACCCTAGGTATTGATCGTTAGGAGAACAACTTAAGGTAGTCCACTACAAACCCTAAGAGGTCATCCTATGTCTTCTAAAGAACTTTAGCAAGAGATCAACATGGATTATGGTCAAAACCCTAAAGTAGTCCACTACACCTATAAGAATAAGACTAGGGCAATCCACTACAAACCCTAGAAATACCCTTATGTCCTTCAACAAGCTCAAAATAAGTGATAATAAGGGAGGGTAGTCCACTACAAACCTTCCTGGGGTTTCAAAACAAGGGTTTATCCAAGAAAATTCAAGATAGCATGTTATTATCACCACTTTGATAAAACATTTACTTAATACATAAAGAATAAACCATCAAAGACTTGAAAAGAACACTTACTACTCAAATCAATGAGCATGACAGAAACCCTAACCATGAAATCATCCACAAGAAACTTGCAAAGCATCCACTAGAGTGCACATGAGTTCTCCATGATGAATAAGAAAGATAGACACGTGTAGAAGTGATTCTCCACAAGATGAGTTATGATTTACAAATGAGGAAACCCTCATCTATATAAATGAGACAACCCTAACACCTCATCTCTCTAAAAGCCCCTAAAACATAATAATCCATGATACAAGGTGGGTAGGTCTTAGGCTTGTTACCCCCTAGCCTAGGGGTAACTAGAGGAGATCATGTCTCATGGCCCACAATGAAGATAGTGATCTCATTGATGATGATGATGATCAGCATGTCCACACATGGCAGCCCAGCAACCCCCCTCAAATTGCCTCTTCTACTTCAGATCAGCCAAGCTCATCACATTCAGCCACCCATTGTATGGGAGATGGTAAGCCAACGTCACCATGAAGTATGTTGAGTCCTTTTTTCATAAGAGGTGTTGTACTTAATATACTAGGAATGTAAATGGGAATCATTGGTTGAAGTTGGATAATGGATCATGAGCTCAAGAAGTTATGTTTGTTTCCTTATTTCACCTTGGTGGCCAACATATGTGCCCTAGTCCCGTTTTGTCACGCCCAAGGAAAAGGGAATCATTGGTTGAAGTTGGATAATGGATCATGAGCTCAAGAAGTTATGTTTGTTTCCTTGTTTCACCTTGGTGGCCAGCATCTATGCCCTAGTCCCATGTTGTCACCCCCAAGGAAAAGGGGTACCACTGGGGGGCCCTCACAAGAGTAACGTTCTGTTTCCCCGCCATACTTAACACTTACCATCCTGGAGCCTGTCACAATGTACTAAACTTCGGTAATGTGCCATGGTTCATTCTCTCATGAGAAGAGGTCTAAAGGCCCAGAGGTTGATTGCAGCTGCTAGCAAAAGAAGAATAAAGAAAGAATAATGCTAAAGAAACTGAGAAAATAGCAAGGGACTCCCAAAAGCCAATCCATACTTGAGCTCTACCCTTTCCGCATTCGCCCCAGTCCCATGCAAAAAAAGTAGATTAAGGGATTGGAAAAACATAGCGCTTAGAAAGTGGTAACTCAAGAGCAAGCGCATCCTCCACAAAGGTGCTCATAGAAGTGGATTCAATGACAGCATAAGCCATGAAGTAACCCCGATACGTACCACTATCACACTTACTCTTGAAGGGTTCTTTTCTTTCACTGTTTCCCCGTGGACATATCCCTCTACTTGGGTCTTTTCTTTCACTATTTGCACCTAATAGGGTTTGATGAAGGTCCTCCCATATTCAAACTTACCAACCTACATAAAGTCTTGAGCTAATGTGAAATTTGAAGGGGATGCTTGATGTGCACTGTTTATGTGGCTTATATCTTAAGTAACAGCTTACTTTGTATGATCTAAGGACTGGTATATCTTCTGAACATTGGCTTTACTTGGCTTCATACTTTGTTTTGATTTGCATGTCCCTAACATGGTACTTTGAAGGACTCCCCAGGCTTTCACCCAGGACATTGTGCCTTTATTGCAGGAAATGGCACGTGTGATGCAGAGCATTGAGTTACGTAGTGTCTTGACATACTCAGATATTAGATCTCACATCTTCTGGACCTTGGATGACGGACAAATGGGATTGTTTATGCTAGATATGGTCATGATGGCACAGAGATGGGCAGGAAGCCCTCACCCTGGGCTCTACACCCCTTAGACTATCATGCATTGGATGGACGATGTTGCATTGGGAGATGATTGGATGATGCACAGAGATGACATGCACCCTTCTCCTCCTCGAAAGCCATCCTTTACACCTTGGACATTGGGCATTTAGATGATGATGTCATGCTAGGTTTTGATGGAGATGATGGGGTTTGCTGCCACGGACACCATGTGATGACTTGAGATGTGGCATGGCATTCTCCCATCATGCTGGCACCACAGACAATGACGCGTGGCCTTGGAGAGGCCCTCCTAGCCCATTGGAGGCTTGACGTCACCACATGCGTGACCATTATTGTATTATTTTCATAATTTAGCATTTGTAGAGGCTAATTTGAGAGGTCAGCCCCACTTGTAAGATGAATTGTTGACATTTTGTGGATAACTGAGCGCTAGGGTTACCTTATAAATAAGGCTAGTGCTCCATCTAATTTTCATCATCACTTTCCCTCACACTTGTGTGTGGAGAGCTCTAAAAACGTTCACTATATTTCTTTGGCTCTTGGGATCTAGTGCGCTACTCTTGGAGGAGGATTGTTGTCGATGCTTTTCACTTTCTTGGATGATCTTTGTTGCAACTAGGGTTTTTGTTGGCATAGCGACTTGAATAAGTGAGTAATTTACTTTAATTAATAAGTTTTCTCATGGTATAATTGTTAATTTTTATCTTATTGCATGTTAATTTGTTCTAGCAAAACCCTAGGAAGGAGACATAAGTCTTTCTCTCCTTCAATACTTTGTTTGTCCTAGTTTGATGAAAGCATTAAGAGAGCTAGTCTCTTGCTAAGATTCAAAATCCTAAGGCCCAAGAGGCTTTGCACCTTAGGGTTTTGATCTTAGTCATTTGATCCTTGACCTAGGTCATCTAGAAGAGGGAAAAGGACATCTAGGGCCCAAGAGGCTTTGCACCCTAGAAATCGTTTTCTTGAAGATTTAGTCCTAAGGCCCAAAAGGCTTTGCACCTTAGGGTTTGAATCTCATTCTTCTTGATTATCTAAGTATTTTTCCAAGTGTTGCATGCTTGACTCCATAAGCCCTAGAAATTCAACGACACTAGTCTAGAGTTCTCTTTGTGGTGAAAACATTCTTAGAATTAGTATTCTCTCTCCTAAAGCGATTTGACTAACCCTAGTAACTCTAACCCTAGAAAACAAATGATATTTATTGTTGTTGTTATAAAAGTTTGCTACAGCCACTAAGGTTAAGTTGTTGCATACTTACTTGAAATAGTGGCTAAAGACACTCAGAATTATAGTCTAGCAATTAGGTGTTGTTGCACATGTTGAAGGCTTAATTCTTATGCTCAATTGTTATATTTTTGGGTACTTTTTCCTATTGTTGTTACAAAAGAATAATTGTTGTTATACATTGTCTTGTTGTTGTAATTTGCAACAGTAATTGGTTTATTTGATTATCTAGTGGCTAAGAGGTCATTAATGAGATATATAACTTGGTAACTGTCTATATTATACTTTGGATTGTTTATTGTCTTGTACAGGTGAAACAATTACCTTATTGCCTTCCTTACCTCTCCTAGACCTAGACCTAACATGTAGGTGACCAAGATAGGGGATCGTAGGCTTCGCTAATCTTGCTACTTGATCCCTTGAGGTCACCAGGGAAGCCTCCCTTGTGTTGGACCTTCATCCATCACTAAAACGAGGGAAGTATCTACTGAGGTGATAGTGGTAGAAACTTCCAATTGTTACACAGATAGGTATCTTGTGGAGACTTTGCACAAGTACAAATCCTATGATAACAAGGCCAACCCCAAAAATAGCCTCCAAAATAAAGATAAAATGTAATACATCAAAACGTCCTCTCAAAAGTCCACACATGTGAGTGTAGAAGCCCAAAAGGTGATGTCATCTCCTCAAGGGGCACAAAAGCTCCAAAAGTAACATCCATCCCCAAAAGGTGCAAAGCATGGTCAAAAGTCGCATCCCCTCATCAATATGGTGACACCTCATCATCATCAAAGTGCCCACGGGTCATGCATGTGCTAGGTCGGCTCAAGCAAAAGTAATATCACTCTAGGCATGACGTCATCCTCCAAATGTGCAACATCCTAGGTGGAGATGCCAATGTTATGAAAAAGGAGGGCTCCATCATCCTTCCAAATGAATATACATCATCCCTCCAAATGGGTATACAATCCTCATCAAGTGCCATGGCATCCAATCAAACCCTAGCATCCTTAGGGGGTGCAACGTCCAAGGTGTGGTCTTCCTGCCCTCTAAGTGACGCATCAAGTTGCATGCACAACGTCCTAGCTCAAGTGTACAACGTTCTATGTCCAAGAGGTGTTGGAGGGTATCAAGGAGCATGTCAAGTCATCTCATGACCCAACGCTCATCATCAAAGGTGCAATGTCCTCCATACAGTGCATGACATCATCATGAAACGTCCTCCATATAGTGCATGACATCATCATGAAACGTCCTCCAAAGGACCATATCCAGGGGTGCATCACCAATAAGCAAGGCTCACAGAATCAAGTAAGAACAACCATTACAAGATACAAGAGTCATTAGAATCATAAAAAGTAATCCACAAATCTAATACAAAAGCCACGTAAGTAATTCACATTAGGTGTCTTCTTCAAACTTCACACTAGCTTAAGACTTTATGCAATTTGCCAAGTTTAGGTATAGAAGGACCATCACAAGACCCTATTAGGTGTGTCAGTACCCAAGTAGAGGAGTAGTTCCCAAGAAACCTTTCAAAGTGTAAGTATAAGTGAATGATATGGCATGTGGTTTACTTCATGGTCACGGTGCCATTGGCATGCAAGGCCACGTGTGGTTCATTTCCATGAGCACCTTTGTAGAGGGAGCACTTGGTGCTTGCCAAGTTTAGGAATAGGAGGACCATCACAAGATCCTATTAGGAGTGCCAATACCCAAGTAGAGGAGTAGTTCCCGAGAAACCCTTCAAAGTGTAAGTATAAGTGAATGATATGGCATGGGGTTTACTTCATGGTCATGGTGTCATTAGCATGCAAGGCCACATGTGGTTCATCTCCATGAGCACCTTTGTAGAGGGAGCGCTTGGTGCTTGAGTTATCCTCGGTGTCATTGGCATGCAAGGCCACGTGTGGGTTCATCTCCATGAGCACCTTTGTAGAGGGAGCGCTTGGTGCTTGAGTTACCATTTCCTTAGCATTGTGTATTTCAAACCCCTATTCTTTCCTTTTGATTTATCATTTATTGCTTTGCAAGACCCTTTCTAGGTTTATGCATTTATTTTTACTGGGCTTTTGTTAATTCCTTTTAATTTGATTTGCATTCGATGCATTAGGATTTGGGGAGATGACCTCATAGCGAGGGGGTAGAGCTCAAGTTATTCATGGCTTTTGATTTATCATTCATATCCCATTATTCTTTTGCATTTTGAATTTATAACATGCTCTTAACAATCATTCTTACCAGTTGCTTCAACCTCGGGCATTCTAGCCCCTTCTTCTCATAGGAGGATGAAGGCACGGACCTTTTTTGAGATACCTATAACAGCCATTTCCAAAAGGTAGGACAATAGAAGGAATCAAGATGAAAAATGTTAAGTATGAAAAGGAATGGTACGTTACCCTTATCAAGGCATCCCAGTAGTACCCCTTTTCCCCAAGAGTGACAACACTAGACTAGGACACATATGATGGCCACCAAGGTGAAACAAGGAAAAGAGCATAACTTCCAAGCATCATGAACTACTATCTGACTTCAACCCATGATCCTCACCTAAATGCCTAATGCATTAAATATAACACTTTATATGAAACAATGACTAATGTACCTCATGTGTGTTGGATCACCATCATCGAATGAACCATGTTGATCAAGTGAATGAGCTGAGCAATGATGAGGGGGATGCATTTGAGGGGCTATTGTCTATGGAGAATGCTAATCATCATCTCTGGGATCACTCTCTGCAAATGTGGATCGTGGAAAATGATCTCCTCTAGTTACCCCTAGGTGAGAGGGGGTAACAGGGACTAAGAGGATCGGCCATGACCAACCACAAAGGGTCTAGAACTACCACCTAAGTAAAAAAAACACTTTTACATAAATCATCTAAGCATGGTCCAGTACAATACATGAGTACAAAATGGTCACACTCTTGGTTGATCATGATACAAAGCATTGTGGTGGCACATCTGATCATGGTAGGCACAAAATTTGCTCATATGGTAGGTCATTTCCGCCAAAAAATATGAGGTTCACTGAAGTGGGTCTGAGGTGTAATAGCTCTCATATTCAACCCTTCATATTTTGGATTTGTTTTGTACAGCCTCCTCTTCCTTCTTGTATTTGTTTTTATCTTTGACCGACACATGCTCACAAGTTTTGACTCCTATAGTCTTACCTTCATCCCATGGCATAAACCCACAAAGATGCTTTCTCACACAGGTATATGAACCTGTGTAAGTTGTATAACAATGGGAGCATATAGATTTTGTGGTTCCACTCCCTTTCCTACCCCAAGCTTTGGCATACGCTTCTACAAGGGTGTTGAGCTCTCCTTGTGTTTCATCCATCATCATTGTCATTTTCATTATCATCATCCCCTTCCATTTCTTCCTCCTCTCCATGGTATGTGTGAAGAAAACTGAGGTCCTATGAAGTTGCCAACTAAGGTTTGTCTTTGACCTTGAGATTGGCTCTAAGTTTCAATCTTCAAAACTGTCCTTTGTTGTTTTAGGACAACAAACAGTTTAATAACTTTCTGCCCACGGTTTTTGTAGGTTAAGTGTTCTTTGAGGTGCCCTTGCAAGTGTTTTCGTAACCCAAAGTTAGCACATGCAATATAACTCAATAGAAGTAACACTTCCTCTAGATATTAACAACACAAGTAAGTTGATCTACACTCTAAGCATGCATGAAATGAACACAGGTATTTTTGGTCAACGTGACCCTGAATAAAACCTCCCACCTCCTCGGGGAAAACCAGTTTGAAATGGAAATATATATAAGTGGTGTCTAAAGCTTGAGATACAACAAGTACATGAAACAAATGAACCTGATACAAAGGCAGCCCCTCTCAAGCTTCTATACAAGTCCAAGAAGGTGAATGCGCCCAAGCATGGTGCACCCTTCTCCTTTGTTGCTCAATACCACTCTAGCCTTGCGCCCTTGCTACTCAAAGCCTTATAGAAGAAACCCTTGCACACAAATCTTCCCTTGTGTGCTACCTCTCCAACAAGACAATCCAATCAGCAATCTGACAAGTAGAAGACCTCCCTGCTAGGTGTGCACCCTCCTCCTATAGTGCACCCTTGTCCAAGCAAGCATGAACACCACAAATAAATGGAAGCCAAAGCCTCCTAGAGCCCTCCATGAAAGGAGGCACCCTTGCTGCCCTCTTCCTTTGCTTCCATTCCCATCTTCATTGCTCTCCTCTTCCTCTCCAAGTGAACAAAAGAGTGAATGAGCCTCCTTTTGCCCTATGTGCCCCTCTTAAAGAATCATAAGGAAACCTAAAAAGATCAATGGCTAGGATCACTCCAAGCCATATCTAATCCATGGTTGAGATCTCTCAAAACCCACTTTGGGTTAAGTTTCCATAGTTCACTTTATGTCCCCCAATTCACCCACAAAGTGAATTAATGGTCACTTTCCACTCAAGTGACAAATTTCACCCTTTTGACTTAGGAAAATGTCAAAGTGAAATTAGACATAAAGTATAAGGCACAATGGGTCAAATATTTCCCTCTTGTGGTTAGAGACCCACAACCACAAGGGTACCACTTCCCTTGGTACACCAGAACTGAACACTCCCTCTTACCAAGAAAGTGTTTCTCACCAAGCCCATCTTGTCTCTGAACTACTCGACCTGTCCTGACACTGATCTACTCAACCTACCCTGACACTGATTTGTCAACCTGCCCTAATCTCTAGATGGAAGTCCATCTCCACCCTATCTGAGATCACCTAGATCTTGGCATCTCACCAAAGATCTCTCCCTCAGCATCTTACCAAAGGTCTCTAGGTCTTGGCATCTCACCAAGATCCTCTCCTTGGTCTCTCACCGAGGTCTTATACTCATGGCATGCAATATGAGTCACATCTCTTGGTACTTCACCAAGAGTCTCTAGGTCTTGGCATCTCACCAAGATCCTCAACCTTGGTCTCTCACCAAGGATTTCTACCTCCTGGCATATCACCAACGGTCACTACTCTTGGCATCTCACCAAGAGTCTCTCTCTTGGCATCTCACCAAGAGTATCTCTCTCTTGGCATCTCACCAAGAGTATCTGGATCTTGGCATCTCACCAATATCCTCAACCTGGCCTCTCACCAAGTGACTTCCACCTAAAGTGGAACCTGAACCTGATTTGCTCGTCTCCGTAGCCAAGTGAGGCTCGAGCCTTTGTGGTGCCCTGTTGCTCCTCCTCATCAATCTTTGATGCTCTGAAGCCCCTACACCAACCCTCTGTCTCGACAACTCTAAAACTGAAGTTGTCCCAGGTGGACCAGTCACCCTTGAAGATGGTGTCCTCGAAAACTGAGTCTGAGCTCCCTCTGAATCAATACTCTGAGTCAGTAGGTCCTCCTCAACTCTGTCTCCCCACCTGACGTTGGATGGTGTATCAGCTGACAAATAACTGACGAATGCACACTCTCTCGCAAACTGTGCATCGAACTCCTCCTCCTCGGCTATCGTTGCCATACCACCCTGCTACCTCTTCTTCTTCCTCTTGGGACATTGTCCAGCATAGTGCCCCATCTCACCACAAGCAAAGCATCTCACTTTGCTTATGTCCTTTTTCTGCCCACTGCCACTCTCTGGTGGCTGGGTCCCTCCCTTGGGACCCTGTCTCGCACCCTCTCCGATCTTCTTCTTGCCCTTTAACCAAAGAGCAAGATCCTCATCCCTCCAAGGCATATGTTGTCGTCCTGAAGACCCAGAGTTGCACCTCAACTCCTCTTGTACGAAATCATCCCAAAGTCTCTTCCAAGTAGGCATGACCTCCCGGGCAACGATGCCTCGTATAAATGAACCTCGAGGTTTGGAAAAGTTGTTCAAAGTTGTCCTCACCAAAAAGTATGGATCCACAATCTCTCCGACCACTGCTAACTCATCTCTGATATGAGTGAAACTGCCTAAGTATGATGTGATTGTCTCGAAATCGAGCATCTAAATGCTCTTGAGCTTCTCCTACAGAACCATCTTCCAATTCTGGTTGGGACTCTGGTAAAGCTTGCACAAAGATGCCCACATCTCAAATGCATAGTCTTTACCAGTTAGATGGGGAATGATGCCATCCCTCACTACATCACAAATAGTCCTCTTCACCTTGATGTTATCCTTCCTGAAATCTGCATCCAACAATGGTGATGGAGCAGGTGCAGGAGGAATCACCACGGTAGCTTGAACTATATCCCATATTTCAAGGTCCTCCAAGACAAAAGTGATCCTGGTCTTCCAAGGGGACCAATTGCTAGCTCCGTCTAGCCTATCCTCTGTCTGCATCTGGGACATCGACATGGCTGTCCACTAAAACTCAACACTGAAGCTCACATTGATGCTCACACTAATGCGAAAACTGCAAAAGAACTCAGCCTCACCATTTGACACACAAGCGGAAGTAAGGTTGTCCAAACGTGTCCACAAAACAGCCCTCCAACTGTCCAACAAATCTGCTCACAAGCTGTCCACTAACTCTGCCAACAAGCTGTCCAAAATCTGCCCATAAGATGCTCTAGAAATCAGCAAAACTTCGCCAACAAGGCTCTGATACCATGAAGAAAACTGAGGTCCTATGAGGCTGCCAACTAAGGTCTGTCTTTGACCTTGAGATTGGCTCTAAGTTTTAATCTTCAAAACTGTCCTTTGCTGTTTTAGGACAGCAAACAGTTTAGTAACTTTATGCCCATAGTTTTTGTAGGTTAAGTGTTCTTTGAGGTGCCCTTGCAAGTGTTTTCGTAACCCAAAGTTAGCACATGCAATATAACTCAAAACAAGTAACACTTCCTCTAGATATTAACAACACAAGTAAGCTGATCTACACTCTAAGCATGCATGAAATGAACACAGGTATTTTTGGTCAACATGACCCGGGATAAAACCCCCCAAGGAAAACCAGTTTGGAATGGAAGTATATATAAGTGGTGTCTAAGGCATGAGATACAACAAGTACATGAAACAAATGAACCCCATACAAAGGCAGCCCCTCTCAAGCTGCTATACAAGTCCAAGAAGGTGAATGTGCCCAAGCATGGTGCGCCCTTCTCCTTTGTTGCTCAATCCCACTCTAGCCTTGTGCCCTTGCTGCTCAAAGCATTGTAGAAGAAACCCTTGCACACTCCAATCAGCAATCTGACAAGTAGAAGACCTCCCTACTAGGTGTGCACCCTCCTCCTATAGTGCACCCTCCTCCAAGCAAGCATGAACACCACAAATAAATGGAAGCCAAAGCCTCCTAGAGCCCTCCATGAAAGGAGGTACCCTTGCTGCCCTCTTCCTTTGCTTCTATTCCCATCTCCATTGCTCTCCTCTTCCTCTCCAAGTGAACAAAAGAGTGAATGAGCCTCCTTTTGCCCTATGTGCCCCTCTTAAGGAATCATAAAGAAACCTAAAAAAGATCAATGGCTAGGATCACTCAAAGCCATATCTTATCCATGGTTGAGATCTCTCAAAAAGAATCTCAATTCAAAACCCACTTTGGGTTAAGGTTCCATAGTTCACTTTATGTCCCCCAATTCACCCACAAAGTGAATTAGTCACTTTTCACTCAAGTGACAAATTTCACCCTTTTGACTTAGGAAAATGTCAAAGTGAAATTAGATATAAAGTATAAGGCACAATGGGTCAAATATTTCCCTCTTGTGGTTAGAGACCCACAACCACAATGGGACCACTTCACCAGAACTCAACAATGTGTTGCCTACTTCTAATTCTTCCTCTCCATGGTATGTGCTACCTACTTCTAATTCTTCCTCATCATCACTAGTATTTCAATGTCCCAACACCACCATCATAATAAAAAATGGAACCAAAAGGATATACCACATTGACAACTTGAGAATAACTTGTTGCCTGCAATAGAATGATGGAGAAGGAGAAATGGGAAAGAGTAGGAGAAGAGAACATTCAAGAATTCAACATAGTAAATACTAAATATACTAGTTTACAACACGTGGAAAAAAATTAAAAACAAACAAGAGTGGGCTTTAGAGCCTACCTCTTCATCTCTCCAATGGTGGTTGAATGTAACTATGGCAACCTTCATTCTCCCTTCCAAGATGTCACAAATGGCATCCTTCAATCTTCCTTCCAAGCTTTTACAAATCTACTCGTCAACAACTAGCAAACAACCCACTCAAAACCCTTAAGCAGAGATGAGTGAAATGAGAAATAGAATGATCGAGAGCAAATGGAAAGAGTGAGTGTTTTAAACCACCAAGGAACCCTAGCCATGCCTAAACCAAGCTTTTGGAACCTTGTGTTGGTTCACACAAGCAAAAAAAAGAGTCCAAATTCGCCCTCTCACGCAATATCACTGAGGGAGCGTTTTTTTAGCTCATCAAACCATCCTAGGAGAGTATTGACGAAGCGTTTTTTAGCTCCCGAGAGTGTCCTGGGGGTGCTTAGGGAGTGACACTCCCTAAGTGCTCCCTAAACGCTCACTAAACAAGCAGGGAGTGCTTTTTATTGGGAGGGAGCATGCTCCCAAAAAATGCTCCCTTTGGGAGCGTGTTTCCAGAGCAAAGCGCTAGGGGAGCAGGGGGGAGGGGGGTTCTCCCGCAGTGTAGATCATGGGTAGGACTTGACACATCATGTTGTGTGGTTTTTACTTAATGTGGTCAATCGAGTGCTTGTCCTAGATATTTATGCTTCAAATGATGTTGATGAGAAGGCATATTTCCTGTACTATTTGGTAAACAACCTTCTAGAAGTCCATTGGCTAATATGTAGGAATTTCTATAATGTGGAGACTTGTGATGATAAAGGAGTGAACCCTTTTCAAATTCCCCCGTAAGGGAGAATGGCTTGGAATGGCCTCGAGGCCACAATTGGCTTGTATGACCCCAATAAATTTCTAAGCATGTCTCTACTAACTTGTAGTTCACTTTATCAAACTTCAAAAAAGATGGGGACAAGGTTTTGAAAAGCTTGGACAAAGCCACGTTATCAAAACAAAATTCCTTTTTCTTTCATTGTGGAGTAAGTAGACAAATGCAAGTGTTGAGGGAGCTTACACTCTCTAATATTCAACCATTATTTCCTCCATCCCATGGGGAGTTTCTAAGATGAGAATGCAAAAACAAGATCTTGATCTATCTCACCTAAAGCACCCGACTTGTATCCAAGCTATCAAGTGGATTTGGAACTTGCTACCTAGGTCAAGGGGAAATGTTGATTTGATACATTTGGTGGAATGATGCAATTAGTCGAGTCAAGGCCTTCATGTGTGGGTTTAGCAAACAAATTGCGACAATTAGGCACAAGTGCCACGAGGCTATTAAAGAAGAGCTAAAGAATTCTCTTGGACTCTTTAGTGTTGGAGATAATGGTCATATTTAGAACTTAGGACTTAGACGTATAATAAATGCTCACTATTAAAGTGATGTAATAATGGGACATTTAATGTAGTCATTAATGAAGTGGTTAATAATTAGGTATTTGGGAGTTATGTAACATACTCCTCTCTCCTACTATGTAATGAGACATTGCATCATCTAATGTATGAATCAATCCACTCTTTCTCATTCATGTGTTTTCTCGTCCAAGCATGCACGTGTCATAAGGTCTCACATTCAATTATCTCCTTATGATGAGGCCCTTTCAAGCATGAATTGCTAGGCTTAGGTTGCCTCCTATCCAAAGTAAAAATTGAGTGAGGGCACTAATAAGCTTTGAAAGAACCCTTCTGGAAGAAATTTCCAATGAAGGAAGTGAAGACCCACTTGATGAAAAGGTATCAAGGAGCACCACCATCTGATATAAGCAAAGGAATCTACCAAGGAGGAAAACTCTGAAGATGAAAAAGAAACATATGTCATCCAAAATTCTCCAAAGGAAGATACTAAAGTTGGAACAATCTATAAAGCCCATCCTCATGTCATCCTTTTTGGGGACAAAGGAAAGGGAGGTTGGATTATGTTAAGAAGCAAAAGGAAAAAGGGAAACCACAAGAATGCATTGGGATCCCATAGTTTTGACCCTATAGAGACTATCAAGAAAACAACTAAGAAAAAAAAATTAACGAAACCTAAAAGAAGCACTTGCAACAGCCAGATGATTTGAGAAATCCAAAAAAACTAAATTCGGGTAAGACATGCTTAGATTATTTTCAGTCTTAGTCAAGTCTTGTTGAAAATTTCTCAACAAGTATAACTGAGGTGTTAAATCTATAACCCTTTCTTCTATTTTATGGAAAAAACATACTCATTTTTTGTTTAAAAAAAATATACATTCATAGCACGAAAGGTTATATTGATCAATGAAATGCACTTACATAGGTTTCTGAAGATAATTGTTTATGATAGTGGTCCTCAATTCACTAGCCTCTTAAGAAAAAAATTCCTCAAATTCTCAAACAACCCACTACACATGAGAACAACCTATCATTCGAAAATGGATGGCTAAACATAAATTGTTAATAAAATGCATAGAATCTTAGCTTTGGTTCAGCTACATAATTGATCATGAGGAGACTAGATCTCAAATGGCTAAAGATGTAAAGGATGAGGGGAACGTGTTGAAAAGAGGTCCAAGAAGTTGTCTTCAAAGGCCACCTCTTCATGTTTTTGAGCAGGATCATGTGTACTTAAATTTTGCTAAGTTCCTCATCAATGTTTTCAATATCAACTTCCAAGTCCATGTCATCTAAGTCTTGATGAATTTCTTCAAAATGCTCCTATTGAGATGTTCAAAATCTCCATATTCCTGTGATTGTTGATATTGATCTTATGCTTGCAAAATGGGGTCATCTTGTTGATCAGGACTTCCAAAGTCTTCAAATTATTCTCCATCAAAGCAATCGAGATCTTCTTGGTCCATTGATATCTTTCCAAACAATGGATGTTTATCAAGATTTGTTTGTGCTACAAATCAATGTTGTAAATCTCTCCAATATATCGTCGATATTCCGAGATATTCTGAGTTAAACCCTTGTCCAATATATCCAAGACATTCTGAGATATTTCGAGTTAGACCCTTGTCTTGCAACATTTTCAGAGATATTTCGATATTTTTTGTCGATGTCATTGAGAAGTTACATTCCGAACCCTCGCCAATACTTTCCCCGAGACGAGATTTACAACATTGCTACAAATAACTTTGCCTATAGTTATTGAGATCAGTGTTACAAGAACCGAACCGGAACCGGTAAAACCGGTCGGTCCGACCGGTTCACAGGGCTTACCGGTTCAAACCGGACATTCAAACCAGTTTTGACCGGTTTTATACGGACCCGGTTTTTTTCCCGTTTTTTTTTTTTTTTTTTCCTAATTTTATTGAGGGGATTTGCAAATTTTTTTAAAAAAATTAAAAAACAAAGAGACTCCCCACCCCCTCCATTTCACCCACCCTAGTAATTAATGGTAATGTTAAATTCTTGAGACATTCTCCTTTATCTTTCATTTTCATCCTTTTACTTAAATTTTTAACATTACCATTAATTGTTTCAGGATGTTTGAAAGTGGTTCCAACCTCACTGGAATTCATATGGAGAAAGTAGAATTTTAGGTCCCATTCAAAATTCAGCAGACTTAACAGTTTTCAGGATTTCAAGAATGGCAAGATTGCAATGTTTCCACTGGATTCTATCATGTATGAGGGTATGGAACTGACATTTAATCAAGAGAACCAAGCCCTTTATGTACCTCGATGTTGGTGGCATTGATTGTTGAACGCTTGATTTTTGGAAAATGACGCTTCCGACGCTCCAGCTTCCTAAAACGCTCCCGCTTCTGGCAACATTGTTGTGCACTGATGTTGCAAGTTGCAACTGTATCTTTGCCTTCTGGACCAGGGGAATCAAGCCAGGCTCAAAATCCCCCTATTGAGTCTACTCATGTTGAGGATGTAGATGATGACTCTGAGTCTGAGTCTTAGTCCGAGTCCTCTGAGTCTGAGTTTCAGTATCCAGATTCAGACTATTAGATTGTGTAGTCTCGACTCTCTACTCTCTAGCCTAGACTCTAGAGTTATTTTTGGACTTTATAGRCCATTTAGAGCCTTTTTGATGATGTATTTTGATTCAGAATCCAGATATTCATATGACTATGGAGTGCACTTGCCAGTTGCCACTTACTGTTAGTGCTATTTTGGTTTTATACAATGTTACATGTTATATATATATATATATATATGAGAAACTTTGCAAATTTTTGTATACTGGTTTGGATTCACATGGATGCACATGAATATGTATTTTATTTTCAAAATTTGAATATTTTATGTATTTTTAGTGACCGGTTTTTTGATCCCGTTTTTTTCCGGTTTTTCCCGATTCCGGTTCGGTTCCGGTTTTTGGGGTCGACCGGTTCGATGACCGGTTTGGTTCTGGTAACATTGATTGAGATAGTTGTGGTTATTGTTGTTTGACTTGTTTTAGTAAATATGAAGTCTCTAATAAATTGAATTAGTGACTTGATCAATTTATAAAGTAGATATATAATTAAATTGTAATTTTGGCATTTATTGTACATTGGAGAGCAAGCACAACAAAGAAAACATGATGAGTACTCAAGTCGAACAACTTGATACAATTGAAGGGGACAAAGGGGTTTCAGGAGGACCCCAAACTGAAGTGGCACAAAGAGAAACTATGAAGTCCCCAACCAGGAAAGTCTTGAGGAACCATATTTTTGTTATGTGTAGAAAACCTTGCCAAATCTGTATAGTCCTCAAAATATTCACTACAAAAGTTTATATATTTTATAGAAATGGCATTTTTTCAAGTATAATTGAAGATGTCTAAAGCCCCAAAATGTCCAATTACAAAAGAACTTATTTGAAGATAAGGCCAATGTGCAAGCCAAGGCCTTCATAAGCCTTTAATAAAAATGACCAAATGTGTTGAGAAAGACCCCTGAAATGGCCCATAAAGTGGGAAGAGGCCTTTTAAAAAGTACTTTACAAGTATATCCTTTAATAGAGATTCCTAAATGAAACAAATTTCACTGAATTTGGTTCCGAAAATGAGAAAGCTATAGCATTTTGACTCCTTGGCTCCAACTTAGACTTAATAGACAGCAATACGTATGGTGGGAAATGACTAAAGGTTGGTTGGTAAAGAAGGCAGATTTAACAATTTTAACAAATTGGATTTAATGACTCAAGGGGATTTGAACTGTTGACCCCTTTCCTCTTATGTAAAACTTCAACCAATTCACACCCAGAATTATTTTCAAGATAGTATATGCAAGTTGCCACTTTGGTAACAAAAACAAAAGTAGGTCTTAAATACTTTTGGCTATTGGATTTCGAACCTACAATTGTCTTTCTAATATGGCCAATTGTCTTTCCAATATGGCATCTTTACAGACTAGACCATAGTTGAATAGCAATGACAAAATTAGAGAACATTTTCTGTTGTGCCTTTTGGGCTCCAACAATGAATTCAAATTCAATTTGATTCATATCAAACATTAAGAAAACATAAAATATATTTTAGAGGCAGCATCAGTTCTAGAATAGTTAATGACAAGCAATTATATCTGTACAATCGCCAAAGCTAATATGATTAATTAGTGCTGAAAGCTTGTCAGCACAACCATAGATTATATCATTGGAAGAGCCATATTAATTTCTGATTGCTCACTTTTATTTGGTGCTCTCTAGCAGCAAACAAACAGAGCCGATGATATCTTGGAGCATAAAGTACATTTTGGCAATTGTGTTAGCAGCATCTTTGAAAAGAATAAATAGCATCCCTTCTCAAACTGTAAGACAGCAATCTCTAAAGATATTCAAACATTTTTAACCAGTGAAGGCACAACCATAGATTTTTTAAAAACACAGATAATTTAACATGGAAAAAATCTACATTTCCTAAGTCAAGAAGGATTTAACTGTTGCTTTTAAAAATCTGCATCTAAGCTAGTGAATCTTGAGTGATTGATTCCAACAACTTCTTGGACAGGCCCAGATTCTTCAAGACGTTGTCACCTATTCAGTGACTCTGCTACAGGTGTTGCAAATATGTCATTAATGATGAGAATGACCACAAGAAGTAATATCATCAAAAAGCAACAAAGCAGGGATTTTCATAGCAGGATTTATTCTTAGAAACCTTTTAACATCTTCCAACTCACCACATAACAATTTCTAGTAATAATCCAGCCTGGTCCATGCCTTGCTAAGTTGCAGGAAACAGTACCCCCCTGTTTCCCCCCCCCGAAACGAAGCGAAAAGCCAGTATGGGTATGGTACGGCCGGGAAACGCCGACGTTTCAAGCATCTTTGAGGCAAAATAAGAAAAAAAAAGGGGGGCGTGGAGCCCCCAAACAGTCAAATATATATTTTTTTTGCATTTTCTATATTCTCCAATGAGAATAAAATTGATTTTCTCCCTTCTTTTTTTAATTTCAAAAAGAAATTTCTAAAAACTAATAGAAACCCTAAATCTCCTTCCTTTGCTATAAGAAACCACTTGATTCACTCATTCCTCACACTTTCATTAGCAAGAGGAGCTTCCTACAGCAGCAGCAAGGAGATTTTGTGTGGTTTTCGTGAGTAGATTTCTTTTCTATTTGGTGAGCAGATTTATTTTATGTTTGCTTAGCAGATTTTTCTGTTCTCTTGGTGAGCATTAGCAAATTTCTGTTTTGTTGGGTGAACAGATTTTCTTCTTGTTTTTGCAGCATTCATGGCTTCTCAAAGTGTTGTTTCATCTGCCCCTAGAGTTGCTGAAGTAAGCAAGCAGCAAGAATACTATCCTCTTTGGAGGCATGTTACCAAGGTCAAGGCTATGGGTGCTAGTGGAGGTTCATGGGAATGGAAGTGCAATTTATGCAAGAAGGATAAGACCTCCAAGGGATCTTACACAAGCGTCAAGGCTTACATTTTGCATGAAGGGAAGGGTATTGAAGGTTGTCCACATACTCTTGATCTGCAGGTGAGGGATAAATTCCAGAAAGAGCATGATGATGCTCAAAAAATTTAGGATAATAGAGCCAAGATTGCTATGCATGGCACTAGCAAGCATCCTCCTTCCTTGGCTGTTAGCAATGATCCAAGGATTGTTCATGAAGCAAGGAAGAGGAGGGC
>ML780111.1:312658-332093 GCA_009831015.1 Picea engelmannii
TCATTGTTACTAGGTGGAATGGCTTTAACACTCCATTGCACACTTTGGCACATGCTCTAAATCCCAAATTTTATGATGAGGAGTTCATTACTCAAAGCAATGGGAAGAGGAAGGCCCCACATAAGGACAAGGAGGTGGCCACAAAAGTGAAAAAAGCCTTCCAGAGGTTGTTTTCATCTTCTAAGCAAACAGAAGTGAGGGAGGAATTTGCTTGTTTTGTTGTTGGATTAGAGGATTTTGCATACAACTCGGCTTTGGAGGAGAGAAGCACCATGAACCCGATTAAATGGTGGACTTGTCATGGGGCAAATGGTGTATATTTGCAAAGCCTTGCCACTCGTATTCTATCACAAGTGGCAAGCTTTTCATCAATAGAAAGGAATTGGAGCACCTATGGTTTCATTCATTTTGTGAAGTGCAACAGGTTGGGATCGTAGAAGGTTGAGGATCTTGTATATGTGCATTCAAACCTCTGCCTTGTGTCTCGCAAGGGTGAAGAATATACAAGTGGGCCTCATAAAGAGTGGGATGTGAAGGCAGAAAACCCAGACTTAGAGCACTCTCTTGTTGCTCTTGATATTGTTGATGATGCAAGTGGAAGTGGAATTCAAATTGCCTCTTCTTCCCATCGAGGCTCTAGTTCTGTTGAACATGTATCTTGTTCTATTTTTTATGATGAGGATGAGGATCAGTGTAATATGTATTAGGATATGTAATTGTAGTTGCCTTTAGCTCATGTTTTTTTTCATTTTCAGAACATATAGCCTCATTTATAAAGGTTGATTTTGAATGTAAAGCCTCATCTATAAAGGCTAATTTTGGATTTTGCTACTTGCATCATGTAATGTATGATATTGATCATCTATGGGAGTTAATATGGATGTGGTTTTCCTTCTAAAATGTCATTTATGTGTATCATTATGTTTTTCTTACAATATAATGGTATGAGGATAGGCTTGAGGGGGCCTCAAACTATCTTCAATGGAAGGTCAAAATTACAGTTGTGTTCAAGGAGAACAAGTTGTGGACATTTATCAGCAAAACAATCCCTATACCAATCCATGATCCAACTGCCTTGGACCTCCATGAGGTGAAAGAAACCAAGGCGCAAAGGATTATGTTGGATGGTGTCAAGGACCACCTTATTCCACATCTAGTTGAGAAGAAAACAGTAAAAGAAATGTGGGATGCTTTGACCAAGCTATATCAAATTGACAACCATAACCGGAAGATGGCTCTCAGGGGCAAGTTGCATGGCACCAGGATGGTCAGGGGTGAGAGTGTGGCATCCTACCTCACTAGGCTCACACCAGTCAAGGATGAGCTAGCAGCAGTGGGGGATATTGTCCCAAAAGAAGAGTCGGTACGCATTTCCTCAAATGGTTTTGGCAAGCAATGGGACGTGTTTGTCAAATGCATAGTGGGTCGTGAGAAATTGCCCACTTGGGATAGGTTGTAGGATGACTTTATTCAAGTAGAGATCTGGGGGGGGTCTAAACGTGGAGAGTAGAAAAAGAAATCTGAAGATGAAGAGATCCTTGCTTTGGCATCAAAGAGCAAAGGAAAAAGCAAGAAGAGTTATGCTGAGGGAACTTCTTCAAAACAGGGCAACAAGAAGAAATTTGACACCAGCAAGCTCAAATGTTTTGCTTGCCATCAACTTGGACATTTTGCCAACCAATGTCCCAACAAGAAAAAGGGCAAACCCAAGAAGTCGATGTCTGCTACAACCAATATGTATGTATTTGCAGCCAAATTTGAGGACGAGTTTTCACTCATATCATGTCTATCCAGCTCCATGGTCATTGGTACATGGTACATTGACAGTGGTGCTTCACATGACAAGGGTGCGTGAGTACTTCAGCAGCTTGAGGGAGCACAGTGTAGATTTCCACATTGAACTTAGCGATAATGTCAAGTAGAAGCCAGCACGCAATGGAACTGTGAGGTTTCAGAGGGAGTCTAGTAAGCCTTTGTCAATTAATGATGTATTGTATGTTCCTGGTTTGACTAAGAATTTGATTTATGTTTCAGCTTTAGAAGACAAGGGATATGTGGTCACTTTCCGAGATGGAAAAGTATTTATACATCCAAAGGGCTCCAACGCTAGCATGTGCAAAGTATTGGGAGTGAAGAGGAACAAGTTGTACAAGTTGCAATTTGAGCCTGCTAGTGCGTTGGTTAGTAGCATCAGTAGTGGCCGAGATTTGGGGAAGCTTTGGCATAGAAGGATACCTCAGTTACATCATGGAGCACTCAAAGTGCTCAGGGAGGCCATGATTGGTCTTCCATAATTTAATCTTGATCAGCATAGAGTGTGCAAGGGGTGTGCTATGGGCAAGTACACCAAGACAGTTTTTCCTAGCAGTGACAATAGGTCTAAAGGGATTTTGAACTTGATCCATTCGGATGTTTATGGGCCCATGTCAGTTGTGTCGATTGGAGGGTTCAGTTATTATGTCTCCTTTATTGATGATTATTCCAGGAAGACTTGGATCTATTTTATGAAGACCAAGGATGAGGTCTTCAGTCGGTTCCAAGAGTTCAAAGCTCTTGCGGAAAAGTATTTATACATCCAAAGGGCTCCAACGCTAGCATGGGAAAAGTATTGGGAGTGAAGAGGAACAAACTGTACAAGCTGCAATTTGAGCCTGCTAGTGTGTTGGTTAGTAGCAACAGCAGTGGCCGAGATTTGGGAGAGCTTTGGCATAGAAGGATGGTTCATTTACATCATGGAGCACTCAAAGTGCTCAGGGAGGCCGTGACTAGCCTTCCAGAATTTAATTCTGAAAGAGTGTGCAAGGGGTGTGCTATGGGAAAGTACACCAAGACAATTTTTCCTAGCAGTGATAGCAGGTCCAAAGGGATTTTGAACTTGATCCATTCAGATGTCTGTGGGCCCATGTCAGTTGTGTCGATTGGAGGATTCAATTATTATGTCTCCTTTATTGATGATTATTCCAGGAAGACCTGGATCTATTTTATGAATATCAAGAATGAGGTCTTCAGTCGATTCCAAGAGTTCAAAGCTCTTGTGGAAAACCAAACAGGCTGAATGATCAAGGTGCTCAGATCAAACAATGGAGGCGACTATACCTCTAGTGCCTTCAAGGAGTTATGTGCAGATTACGGAATTAAGAGGGAGCTTACTGTGCCATATAACCTGCAGCAAAATGGAGTCTCAAAGAAGAAAAACATGTCAATAGTTGGGGCAGCAAAGGCTATGCTGCATGATCAGGACTCGCCCATGTTTCTATGGGCAACACTGCAATCTATCTACAAAACAGGAGTCTGCATAAAGTATTGGAGAGGATAACCCCTGAGGAGGCTTTCAAGGGAAAGAGACTAGAGATCCATCACCTACACATCTTTGGGTGCTTGGTCTATTGTCATGTTCCGGTAGAGAGGAGGACCAAGCTCAAACCTATAGCAGAGAAAGGCATCCTCGTGGGTTACAGCGAGACCTCCAAGGCCTATAGAGTCTACATTCTTGCACTCAGGAAGACAGTGGTTAGGAGGGATGTGAGTTTTAAGGAGGACGGGGCTTTCTAGAAGAACTGTGGACAGACAGGTGCCAACTGAGGGACAGGATCAGGAACAGAGTGCACCTAAGGAGGAGGCTACTAGACAACCATTACAGATTACAGGTCCCCAAACTTCTGTACATGATGGGCAGCAGCAACAACAGATTATGCAGGTAGAGCAACATGAGGAGGAGCACGATGCTCTATTTACTCCGGCTAAGTCCTCTAGCAGGAAGAGGCCAAAGTGGGCCCAGCGCACATTGAGAGAGGCTCAGGAGAAGGTGGATGCCCCTAGGATATCAGTGAGGGAGAGCAAGATGCCACAGATATTTTCCAATTACATGGCTCTCATGAGCGAGTCGATAGAGGTCGAGCCCTCCAGATTTCAAGAGGCATCTGAGCAGAGGTGTGGAGAGATGCCATGATGGAGGAATATTCTTCCATCATGAAGAATGATGTGTGGGAGGTTGTGCCACAGCCTGAGGGAAAGTCTGTGATTGGATCCAAGTGGATTTATCGGATCAAACACGTTGCAAATGGCAGTGTGGACGAGTTCAAAGCCCGGTTTGTGGCTAAGGGCTTCTCACAGAAGGAGGGCATTGACTTCAGTGAGACATTTGCACCCGTGGCAAGGTATTCTTCTATCAAGGTTGATATCCATTGCAACTGAGTTGGGATGGCAGATCCACCAGATGGATGTAAAGACAACGTTTCTTAATGGTGTGATAGAGGAGGAGATTTATATTGAACGGACAAAGGGTTTTGAGGTGCATGACAGGGCATCTCATGTTTGCAGGTTGAAGAGAGTGTTATATGGGCTCAAGCAGGCACCATGTGCGTGGTACTCCAAAATCGACAACTATTTGCTTGGGATGGGCTTCACCAAGAGTGAGGCCGACTCTAGCCTCTACTGCATCTTGGTTGGGGGTGAGCCACTCATTCTTGTGTTGTATGTGGATGCTTTGTTTATGACTGGGTCAGAGAAGCTCATAGCAGATTGCAAGAGGGATCTTGTTGTTGAGTTTGAGATGAAGGACTTGGGGTTGATGCATTATTTTCTTGGTTTGGAAGTGTGGCAGACGGATGGACAGATTTTCTTTGGCCAAGGGAAATATGTTATGGAGATCCTGAAGCGCTTTGGTATGCAGGATTGCAAGCCTATGGCAACACCCATGGTTACTAACTGGAAGAAGATAGATGCTTCCAAGTCAGAGGGAGTGGATCCCACTCTTTACAGGAAGCTCATTGGATCTCCGATATATCTGCTTAACACTAGGCCAGATTTGTGTTTTGTTGTCAACACACTCAGTCAGTTCATGGTTGAGCCTAAGCATGTGCACTGGGTGGTAGCAAAAAATGTGTTGAGGTATCTACGTGGGATAGTCGAGTTTGGATTGAGCTATATCCAGGGAGATGGAGTGAAGCTCGTGGGTTATTGAGCTATATCTCAGCAAAGAACTGTTGAGATAGTTGCGTTGTACAGTGCCTGAGAAGAGCAAAATTGTTCCCAAAAATTTACTGTAAGAAATTTCTGAATTGTACTTGCTGTAATAATTCCTCTGAAGCCCCCGGATGGGGTGCCACGTCGCAAACTGGAGCCACGCAGGACAACGCCGGGACGCAGCATTAATGCATCCACCGGCAACCATCCCCTCAGTCATTAACCGAGTATGAATCTGCGCAACCAAACCCAGCCGATGAGCCCCTTCGCGCAAGTGATCGGTACAGTGCACCAACGCACTCAGCAGCAAGCCTTAATGGCTATGGCGGTCGCGGTTGCCCTCCTCCTTATCACCCGCCTTGACAGAACAGAGCGACATTCGCCCATCGCAGCGTCAAATGCAGAGTTCATTCCATCAGAGCAGCAGTTTGAGGTCCCATCGAAGCTCTGGAGCAGAGCCTTCCATTCGCAAGGAACCCTGGTCATCTCCAGGGTCTCCACCATGCCCAGAGCAAGAGGTAAGCCGCGCAGGGGTGCCACTTGGTACACAGCCGAATCTCGACGCCAGAGACAGAAGAAATTTGAACAGGCGTTAGCCATGGCGTCCCTCCGAAGGCGTAAGAAACCACGAACGCCTCCAATGGCGTACGTGGAAGAGATTACCTTGGAAGACGCCATGCAGAGCTATCCCAAGCTCCCTCTGTTCACAGTCCCAGACAATTGGAATCCACCCACAGATTTTGGCTCAGACGACAAGCTTCCACCTTCAGGAATCCGCTTGGTCCCAGAGCCAATAGCCCAGCGGAGAATTTCACCACTTGTTATGTAGAAGAAGAGACCATGTCCCGCACCCAGGGAAACAAAGACTCACCCCGTGGTGCACCTATGGAGGCGGCGACCCAGCTTTCCAACCGACCGGCACATGCAAGTGAGGGAGCAACAGGGCCCATTCCCCCAGCCTCCGTCGACAGCCACTTGCAGGACCAGCAACTCTTCATCGACTCGGGGTACCTTGCTCTCATCTTCGAACTGAGGAGTCTGTTGAACGACCAGGTCTTTCGCCTCACCCGAATTGATCAACGGCTCGACATGTTGTTCGCGGCTCATTCCAGAACTCTTCCAAAACGGCAATGCCCAACGTGCGCGCAGGCCTACGCGCTTCCAACAGGATGGCGAAAGCACGGGGACGAGGACAAGCGCACCGGCTAAGAGGTTCAATGATGTTCTTGGTTAGAAATTTTCTTTTTCTGTTTCCGAACCAGGCTTTGGCCCTGTTAGATCTTAGTTATTTTGTAACTAGTTTATGGCATACAGTTTAAACTTAATGGGTGGCAGTCCTGGTTTCCTTCGGGCAGGACGGAGCTCTGTTAATTTTGTTCACTGGGAAACACATGGCACAGGATGCCCAGCTGTCTCGGTTTCCTGTTTAGGCGGGACAGCTGGCCTCGTAAACAGTCATTGTAACTTGATAATGATAATATAACAGGTCCTATCCTTTTTTACTTAAAACAAAATAATAATTCCTCTGAAGCCTCAATAAAAGCCCCTCCTTTGTTGGTTTTCCCCACACTAAGGTTTCCAGGGTAATTTTCTGTGTATGTGTGTGATTCAGTTTATTTCCGTTGTGCAAGCATGTGTTATATACTCAACTGTGTTAAATTAGCATAGTTCAGATTTTATTTATATTTTAATAATTTCTGGAGTTAAAGACTATTGACTATTTAGTCATGTGCTGGGTATTAGAAGTTCAACAGTTGCGATGTCTAGGAGATGGGAAAAAAACCATTACATGCTTTTACAAGAGCAACTTCTTCCTAAGACCCCAAACTATAGGTGAAACTAATGTTTGTCCTGTAAAATAAACTCAACTGCCAGTTTATACTTCATGCAGCAGGAATTGAAAAACAAGAGGAGGATAAGAAGAGAAAGAAAAAGGAGACAAAGTGGAATAGGAAGGAGCTTTTGGGGAAAATCAGCAAGAGGAAGGAGGATATGGGAAAAAATAGCAAGAGGAAGGAGGATTTTGGGAAAAAATGGGTACTTGGGGAAAAAGAGGAACTGGAAGGAGAGGAAGAGGGGGAGAAGAAGAGGAAGAGCAGGACAAATAACTTATGTTTGTCTTGTAAAACAAACTTAACTGCCAGTTGATCCTCCATTTCATCAAAGTAAGAATAATTAGCTTCAAAACATATTCCCAAGCAATCTAAGCAACATAATAAAGAGAAAATTAAGAAGCTGAAACCACCTAATAATGGATAGGACTTGCAACCATATTATATGTTTCTAGGACCCACAGCAGAAGTTAAGGCATTAGATCTCATGACATTAACTTTATGTCTATCATTTAGACTTCATACTTTACAAACAGGCAAAATGGACTTGTAAAATTTCAAACATAGGTAAATTTCCAGAGTTTTGTCAAGTGTGGATATGTTTGCCAAAATGTTGAGTATGGCCCATTACAAAAATATATATATATATTTGAAAAAAATACAGGGATGCACTTATTTGCCAAAGACAAAGGAAGCAAGCAGGCAGGCAAGCTATTTTTTCTTCGCCTCAATTGGCATGCGACTGTTTTTTCCTATCACGCCTGGTAGCAGTCCAAGATAACAAACTATAAATGTAGCCACTGTTTTCTGTTTAATCTGTTCAAACAAAACATTACAAGGTTATGAACTGTGCTAGCCACGGTGTGTAATGTAATAAATGTTACTTTTATTGATCTAGTCATTGTTCATGCATAGCATCTACAAGGCACATGAGAAGCACTAGCCAATCTTAACAATACATTGAAGGCTTTACACGCGATCTTCTGACTGCATAATTTGAAAATTTGCACACTAAAGTCATTGATACGTAGTGACCCTCTGGGACCTTTCGACAAGCACAAGGCATTTTCTAGCTGTTCATTAGTGCTGTAGCATTCCACAGTTGAGAGTAATTTTGTTTGTATATAGATATGATCCAAAGGTACATGCACTGTGGCTCTATCTTAATTATGGTGCTCTCTTAAAACACGCAGGCATTTTAAACAACTGTGTTGTTACGGCAAAATCCACATAATTTATGCCATTTTCATGTCAGATGTTGGACAGATTGCCTTCCACACAGACACTCCAATACATAGCATATAATATATGCCTAACAAAGAGGATTATGAGAGCTTGGCTCAAGGCAAACAAAAACAGAATCAAGTTAGAAAGATGCAACAAACATGACTAAATAAAGTATGGATAAGGAAATGATGCCAAGGCCTAGTTCTTTGGAAACAAACTTGAAGAATCAAAACATAAAAAGTACTGATCAACATAGCTTGCTTACCTTCGTAGGATTGATATCATCAAAAACATGAGCTTGCCCGGCATAGAATATTGTCAACTGGCGACTAGCTGATGCTATGCCTTTCGGGCTGAAAAAATTGAAACAAAGAAACAGTCAAGAAGCAGCCATAGTTAAATGTATTGTCATGATCTAAGCTAAACCTTGTCAAGCTCGCCTTCTGTAGAGAAGATCTCCAATGCTTACCATCCCCCTATATGCACACTAAATTTTTTAAATTACCACTATGCACTTACCTGGCTTGAATGCTGGATTCTTGAACACCATTCCCAGGCAAGAATTTTGAACTACCGGCAGAGAGACTTTGCCCACTTGTGTTTCTGGCAGCTGTTGCACTAGGAGCATTGTTCAGGAGGTTTGCCAAACTGGAACCTTTAAGTCCTGTTCGGGAACCTTCATCTGCTGGGGGCTGAGAAACGAGAGCAGGCACTACAGTGTTTTCCCTGGACAAATTTGCAGAGGTCTTGTTCTGATAGTTTCCAAGATGAGTGAGACGTGAAGGACTATATACAGATGATCCTGTATTCATAAAGACAGGGCGTTCCCATTTCTTTGAAGCCATAAAATCAGCATTCACACCCATTGATGGCCTCGTTAATGTTTGGCATGTGGCTGTTGGCCTTGGTGGCTGCATGCCCAGAAGAACATCATCATCATGCTGCCTTCCTCTCCTGTCATCTTTGGACTCAAACCTTGACATCTAGCAGAGATTTTCAAATAACACAAATGAGAGAAAAAGAAAGCAATTTACAAGGAATCTTACACGTTAAAGAAAATAGAAAAAGGTGGATGGTGTTGTATTTTTTTTCTTTTCTTTTTCCAGACTTCTTTCAGGCTATATAAGTGCCAGGACTGAGGAGCAACTATTCTAACAAAATAGCGCAAGACTTGCACCTGGCCTTGTTCCTTTAAACTCATGTCATTAGAGCGAGGGCAGATGATAGCAAGAATGGAACCCTGCTAGTGAACCAATGCCCCACTTACAAAATAGCCGTTTTGGAGTACATTTATTCATAACAATACCAGGGTTGTGATTTAGTGATTGGGATAAGTAGCTCCATGTAAACAACCCAGGTCCAGACACAGGCAGGTGTAGAGCCCTTATGTTTGTATGTGAGGAGGGAAGGTGTTGGACCAAGTTAGTTTCTCTTCATCATCAAAGGCCTAATACATCTCAGACAGGCCTAGGCCTAATTGATCTAAGTGGACATTAATAGAACTTTATCCTTTTTATTTGACAGTATGTTAATGTGGAATGGAATCTCATGTCCCTATGCCACTGTAGTAATAGTAATTAAGAACGCCATATAGATAACAAGCACAAACCAAGGAAGGCTTTAGAAGGCCCATAAAGCATAACACCAAAAGGGTTGTTAGTACTGGAATGAAGCAGGATGCCATAGAATTAACCTGGGAACACCAGAGGTGATGTTAGTAGTGGAGTGTGATGTTAGTAGTGGAGTGAGAGAGGATGCAATTGCATCAACATGGGGTACCAAAGGTGATGTTGGTACTGGACTGGACTGGACTGGACTGGGGAAATGCTATGGCATCAACCAGGGGGCTTACACCCCAAAGCCAGTTTCCAGATTGACAAAGCTTCTGGTTCAGGTAAAACAAACAAAAACTCTGTTCCTAGCCATTAAGAGGGCTGAAAGATGGGTTTTCACTACCTTAATTCCACGCGAACTCTCCGAGGTATCCTGCAGGGAATCTCTAAGGCTCGAAGTCGAAGTTTCCCTTTTCTTCCCTCCTCCTACCGATCTGTTGTTCTCCAAGGCACTCATGCCGCCATGTATGCCTTCCCACTTGCCGCACGACATCCTCTCTGCGAAACACACCGGCCGAGCATTTAAGATTTTTTAATCCGATAAAAGAAAAAATTAAAAAAACCTGTAACTAAGATGAGAAATAAAGATAAACCTGGATCTGAAGAACAAGGAGCAGCAGCAGCTAAACAGAGATGCCCTGAAAGAAGCCTGCTGCCAGCGGAGGAGGATCCATGGTCGATTCCGTCTACGACGCCCGTGCTTCTGGAGGCCTCCTCATGTCTTGCAGTAGCACCCCATGATTCGCTGCTAGGGAAGCTCATACCAAGAAAGTCGTGGAACACGGGCTTTCCTTCGCCCACCATCATGACATTAATAATAACGACAATGATGATAATAATAATAACAACACATGTCCATACATATACTACAACAACAAGACATTCCAAGTTTTCACCCCATCAAAAATCCGACATAGTACTACAACAACCGCCAACATTTCACAAATTCTGTGCCTCCGGGCCATTAATGTGCAAACTACTTAGGTCAAATAACCATTAACAGCCCAGCCGGCCTCTCTTTTCTTTCAGCCGTTGGGCTCCGTTTCCAAGGCTACCCCTTTCAGTCCGACTATACCAAACCAACCATCTCACGAATTCCAAAACCCGCTAATTTGCCAATCCTCCGCCGAGCTCCGAGAATCTTTGAAAAAAACTATACCCAAAATAAAAACATTCTCCTCCCTTTTTTGATTAGATAAAAAAAAAGAAATTTCACGATTGCCAATGCCACTCACTCGAGAAGAATGTTTGTTTTTTCACACAACCACTTTGAGCAGGGAGATTCCGCCGGGTAAATAATGAGAGAGAGGGTGTTTCCGTCAACGGCGTGGCGGCCTGTCCTCTGCCCTTCTTTTCTTCACGACTATGGCCGGCTGCGGCGTGCGTCTTCGTTCGCTTTCCGTCAGGCGGCGGCGACGTTCCTCGTGTTCGATGTGAATTGAATATGCCCATTGTATGCTGCATCAAATTGGCCACCTTACTGAAATTCAAAACATATCGATAAAAAAATTGAATAACAAGGAAATTGTTAAGAATTATATTTTGAAAGTGTCTTTTTTAATTTACCCGTTTTAAGTAAACATTTCACTTTGATATTATAAAAAAGTTTTTTAATAATTTAGGATGTAGGATGATTTCATATAACTCTCTACAATTTAATAAAATAACAATTATTTAATTTAAATAATTAAATGTTTTTAAAGATAATTTCATAACTCTTTATAATAAGATTTTAAATTACAACTATAGTAGTAATGAATTAAAGGTACATTGTTTTGCTTTTGAATATTATTTAAGTTAAAACTATTTTTTTAGTATTGGAGTGAGATTTAAAATTGCTTTTTGATTAATTGGTTAAGAGTTTGTCTTTTTCGAAGAGTCCAAAATCTCAAGACAACGACATGAGTAAAAGTCCTATAAATTATTTCTTATGGCAAAAAACATTATTTACATCAATTATAAATAATTTCAAATACATAATAATTGTGTCTTTAAAATTATCCATAAACTATTATTCATACCAAAATCTTTCTAAATTTAAAAATTGATTTTGAACATAGATTAATATGAAAACGCCATTATTAGCATTACCGATACCTTCACTATCATATCTTGTAAACCCATTTGACTTATAGTTATTATTATTGTATGATGTTTATATAGCATTAATATATTATTATATCCTCCATTCCACATTGATCCTCTTCCTTTTTAAAAGCATATTAATTCACCTAAACATACTTTAAAGAAATTTATTAAAACTAAACAATAAAAAGGTTAATTTAATCACCTAAGCATGTGTTATAAAAATGAAATCTTTTTTTTCAATTGGAAAATTCCTCAATTATATTATTGAATATAATGTGTTTTTTGGTCAAGAGATGTTACAAAATAGTGTTAAGAAGACATAACTGTCAAAAAATCTTTCGCCAATAGTGGTCTCTTGACCAATGGATGGAGAAAGTTCAAAAAGAAGAGAGATACAAAACCATGTTACATAGAAAGCGTTGTTATAACTTAGTAGTCAAAAAACTTCAAAGGAAGCCAGTGTTCAGAAATAGTCAATAATGACACAAAAAAACATGTGAAATAGTAGAGGGGAAGATAGTCAGAGCTTAATAGAGAGTAATGAAATGGGTGGGGCCCTCATGGCCATCTATCCGAAGGTTGTAGGTAATAATGCCCTCTTTTTTCTGAAGCGTCGTCTTGGATAGTTGATTTGCAGAATTATTGTGCTCATAGAAGATGTGATTAAAGCTGAGATTTTTAAAAAAGGGCAGAAGGAATCTGATTCTGTCCTTTCAAGCCATAAGAGAGATGGCTTGAAGATCACCCATGTTGTTTAACCACTCAATGATAATTCTAGAATCTCCAAGCATCTGAAGAGCTTCAATGTGAAATCTGGAGACCAAGAATAGACTGGCCCAGACGCCCAAAAGTTCAGCTTTGGTATTGGTACCCATGCCACAATTAAAAGTCCATCGATAGAAAGTGTTATTTGATAATTTGATCAGTCCCCCAGCACCACTTTGTGATCCATTCAGTGATGTTGCTCCATCGAACCATCCAATTGTAATATCCTCAAGTTCAAGAATCCTCTTTGTAGTCTTTATTCTTGGCTTACAAGGGTGGGTGTCATTCCATCTTTTAAATAAAACAAGTGTTTTGTGAGCTGTAGTGTTTATGGATGGGATCTCATTTGAGAAGATTTTATTGTTCCTAATCAACCAAATGGACCAGCAAACCAGAGGTGGCAGATGTTTAAAAATGAGTTCCCTATGCTTCCATTAATCAAAGCAAACAGAGATAGATGGCACATCCCAAGTAGAATTAATATCAAGCACCGAGGTGATTTTTTCCCAAACCAATATGGTGAAAGGGCATTTGATGAACAGGTGGTCTACAGTGTCGGCATCATTGAAGCAAAGTTGGCAGATGTTTGGTCCAGTCCATCCTTTTCTCTGAAGTATATCCCAGGTGTTCAATTTATAATTGGTCATGAGCTAAGAGAAGAGCTTTATTTTGGAAGGAAGATGTCAGCGCCAAAATTGTGTTCTCCAACCCTTTAAATTTGTTGGTTGGATCGAGTGTATAATCTCTTAGTAGACATTTTGCACAGTAGGCTTTCCTGAATGATCTCCCTCGGGCCATAGTAAGAGAATGTCCCTATCATTTAAGTGAATACCAGCATGTGATAATCCTGCGCAGAAGAAGTTCCATATTGAAGCATGGTCATCGTTGAGGTCGAGCGTTGTGCTGGAGAGCCATCTGTCAGGAAGAGTAGCCGAAAGTGATCGATCTCGAATCTGGTATAGATACCGGATATTTCTTGTATGTAGATGCTCTATAAGATGTGGAGTAAGAAAGGAAGCATCTCCCAGCCCAAGAATGCGATTGTGGCCTAGTGTGATGGAGTGGCTCGATCTCGGTTGCCAGCAGAGCCCACGCATAATCCAATCTTTTGATTTTATCATATTTTTCCAGAAAAATGAATACACCCTGAAGGTAGCCGAATCATAATGAAGCCAACTGATAACTGTGGAATGTGATAGGTATTTGTCTTTAATGATGGAATGTTAAATGCCTGGTGAAGTCAGTACTCGCCATAGAGAGTTGGCTGCAAGTGCATAGCTAAAATGGAATAAATTGCAAATCCCCCATCCTCCTTTTTGTTTTGGTTTTGCCAAGGATTCCCAGCTGCAAAGGTGTTGTCTGGATCGGTCTCAGCAACATGACTAGAGGAAATTATATGTCAAGCGGTGAAGTTTTGTAATTACTGAAGCGGGAATGGCTGCAAGAGCCATCCAATAAACTGGATGTCCTTCAAGAACAGCTTTGATGAGGGTGTAGCGGCCACCAAGAGAGAGCCACCTTATGCACTAGTGTCCAGACTATTTTTCTACTTTTGCAATGAGCCAATTCCAATCCACCGGCTTATAGGAGTCTGCCTTTAAAAAATACCCCAGATACTTGAGTCCGTTGGAAAGATAAGTGAACTTATATGGGAAGATACCCTTAAGATGATCCAGAGGAAGCTGTTGTATGTTTGTGAAGTGAAATGTTGATTTTCCCCAATTGATTGACAACCCGTAGCACAGCAGAAAGTATTTATAATCATTGAAATCTATTCTCACACATATGCATATATTTCATAAAAATAATCATTCATAAAACTAAACAACAAAAAAATCCATTAATTTATTTAAACATCTTAAAAAAGAAATCATTTAAACTAAACAACAATAATTTAATTATTTATTTAAGCATGCCCTATAAAAAGGAAGACCATTCCTACACCTTTGTATATACTATAAAAAAGAAATTATTCATGAGACTAAACAATAATAATCCATTAATATTCACGAGACTAAACAATAATAATCCATTAATTCACTTAAACATGTCTTAAAAAACGAGGGTCATTCCTACACGTTTACACATACTTTGAAAAAGCCATTCATGAGACTAAATAATAAAGATCCATTAATTTCATGAGCATGCCTTAGTAAAAAATATTATCTTTTAGATTAAATAGTAACTATTTGTTACTTGATTCCATAGTAAAAATGGTTACGGTTACTTGGGTCATTCCTACACGTTTACACATACTTTGAAAAAGCCATTCATGAGACTAAATAATAAAGATCCATTTGCCTTAGTAAAAAATGATTATCTTTTAGATTAAATAGTAACAATTTGTTACTTGATTCCATAGTAAAAATGGTTACGGTTACTTGAGTACATAAGTATGCCAAAAAAAAATTCAAGACATTCTTACACATTTGCATATAAAATAGTTATTTCTAARACTAAACAATTAAGATTCATTAATCTGCCTAAACATGCCCAAAAAAAAGCATTCATAAAATTAAATAATAATAATCCATTAATTCACCTAAACMTATCCTATAAAAGGAGGGACATTCTTGCATATTTGCATTTCAAAAAATATATCAAGAAACTTAACAATAAAATTCATRAATTCACCTAAACATGCTTGAGAAAAGGGATCATCTTAAGATTAAATAACAATATTTCATTAATTTTGCTCTGGAAAAAGGATGACCATCCCACAGATTTGCAAATACTTCAACAAAGTATCATCAAACTAAATAATACAAATTCATTAATTCATCTAAATATGTTATCAAAGAAAGGGTATTCTTAAAATTATTTATAATAATAATTCAATAAATCACCTTAGCATACTTTAGAAAAAGGAAGAAAAAGGAAGGTCATTCCTGAACATTTATACATACTTTAAAAAAAAAATTGTACACATGTTCAGGAATGACCCTCCTTTTTCTTCCTTTTTACATTTGCATAAACATATCCTACAAATTGTACAAATGTTTAATCTAGGCATGTTTTAGAAAAAAAAATGTGATGTTTTTATACATTTGCACGTATTTAAGAAAAAAGATCATTCATCATACTAAATAATGAAAATCTATTAATTCACTTAAGTGTATCGTAGAAAAATGGGTCATTCCTAATACCGAAAAATAATGGTCCATTACTTCACCTAAACATACCTAAGAAAAAGGAGGATCGTCTTTACACATCCTTTAGAAAAATGATCATTTATGAAACCAAATAATAATAAAATTGTTTATTCATTTTAGTATGTCACTAAAAAAAGGTCATTCTTTAGATTATTTACAATAGCAATATATTAATTCACCTAACCATGCCTTAGATAAAAAAAAAAAAGGGTCATTCCTACACGTTTGCACATGCTTCAAAAAATAATTATTCCTAAAAACTAAGCAAATAAAAATCCGTTAATTTATATAAACATGCCATAGAAAAAAAGGATTATTGTTGACACTAAACAATAATAATTCACTAAATCACCTAAACACACCCTAGAAAAAGGAGGGACATTCCTACGCATTTGCACAAAGGTTATTCCTCGCACTAAACAATAAAAATCCATCCATTCACGTAAACATGCCTAAAAAACCATCATTCATAAGACTTTTTTTTTCCAAGAGAAAAAATTTCTCAATTATATTAAAAATATAATATATTCTCACAGCCGGTTACATCCAGAAAACTGAGGTGGTATAGCAGGTAGGGAGTGTCAATCTCCTTCAATTGGACAATCCAATTTGAAGGGGAGTGAAGTTACCCTCGAAGAAAAGTTTGAGAAACCACAAGTCAAAAAAGTAGAAGGGCAAGAGAAGAGGAGAGATATCAAGAAAATATGTCAAAGGTAGAGCCATGATAGGAGAAAAAATTGATGATGGCAACAGAAAATTGATAGCTCTAGATTTAGAATAATTTAATAACATGCGAGAGACCCTTGTGGCCATCCAACCAATGGGTATATGTGATCAGACCTACTTGATTTTAAAGTATTGTCTTAGATAGCAAGTTTGCTTCCCTATTGAACTCACGAGAAGTATGAGAGAAGATAAGCTTCTTGAAGTGGCGTTGAAGTGTTGTGATTATGTCCATCCAATAAGACTAAACAATAATATTCCATTAATATGTATAAATATGCCCAAAAAGGATAATTTCTACACATGCATATTTTTTATTTTTTAATTACAAAATAAAAAACACTTTTTACATAGCTTTTTCAAGAGGAGATTGTTAAGGATGATGGGGAACATATTGTCCAAGCCATGTATTTTATAGGTTGGGCAATAAGATGCCCATGTTTTCCACTTTATAGGTGTGTTCTGTTTTATAGGTTTATCCTTAAAAACACACCCTTTGTTTTCAAAACACAATAGAGTTTAAACATAAAATTATAATTCTAAATGAGTGTTGCCTTGCTACGAGAACAACAATCTATCTTTACCATTCGATTTATTACATTTGTGGTATTAAATTATTTTCAAGGTTTTAATCTCAACTATTTAAATCGATTAAGATTGACCTCTCTAACAAGTATATACTTAGGTCTCGAGTTATTTGCCTAGTATAGTTTAGATAATCACCTTATTTTTATATTCTAAACTAGAGCTTTGAATCTAATATTTCTAACCTATAAGAAGTAGTCTTCATTAACAAACCAAAACAAGTTTCATTCAAGAGGTTAAAGTTCTAGAGAAGAGATGTTGGGGACTTGACTATTTCTTTTGTGGCCAAGGTAAGCATTAGTGGAGTTTAACTTCACCGTGAAAATTAAGTCATTTGCAATTGTGTATTGACTTAGATATTTACAACTGAAAACATATTCCAAGTATTTGGGTTTCTGTTGTTTATGGGACGATAGGTGTGAGGGGGGTCATCCTTGGTCTTAGAGGAAAACAAAAAATTACTTTCGTTTGGGGTTAGGGGAAACCACAAGCAATCAAGCGGAGGCACTAGCATTGTTGCAATGGTTAATGCTTCTAAACAATGTGGAATTTGTCAATTCTTGGTTATTGGGGACTTAATGGTAATCATTCAACAAATGCTCACAAAATCAATCCCTCATGAGCTCCCACTATGTTGGATCATCACCTGAGCTCAGAGATTGGTAAAAAAGTTTCACTCAATGTGAATTTCATCATGTATTGAGGCACTTTAACAACACAACATATATGCTCACAAATGAAGGGTCGTGCTTGATAATGGGACATCTTAGGAAAAATGGGGGGAGTCTTATCATCCATCATCTCCCATGAACCATGACATTTCAATTAATCTAAAGTTTGGAGGTATAAGCAACATGGACAATGGCTTGAATTTACAAAGCATGGTATCGATCTTCAAAGGCACCTTAACACTCTCTTGTTGTCATGTATCACATTGGAGGCATATGTATTAATACATGCGCGGATGGGATTGTTCTCTCTATGTGGTATTAACCCCAAACTTGCTCGAAGTCTGTGTGAAGCATATTTCATTCATGTTTGTTTTGCCTTAAGACAAAGCATTAAAACCATTCAAGTCGATAGGCTTATTATTGATTTGCATGTCACATGGGTGATACATTGGAAGCTTAAGTTGTTTCCAGTTCTGGGCACAGGGAATATAGAGAAATATGGCAAATCTACATGGGCATATTGGTCATTGTGTTTTATGTGAACATTCAGAGATTCACAAAGGTCTCTGGAGGTGTGAGGGACATTTAGATGAAGCTCAATATTGCCTCTCTCTGTATGCCAAAAAGTGGGAGGGTTGGAGGAAGGACTGAGAGAGAAAGAATGCATTGGACACCTAAGCAATTCAAAGGAAAACAATAGGTCTCAATTCCCAGTTAGTTGCAATTCAAAACCAATAGAGTTAGATAGACATTATTTCTTGAAACAACAATCAAAGGATTGAATAGGTGGAAAAAAAAATAGATTTGTTGTGGGTTAGGATAAAAAAGCTAGAGATTGACAAAGAGAATGGAACTGGAGGTTTTCAGTTAGTGGCTCAATCCTCCCTTTCAATGGATTCATTTAGAGTCAAAATTATGATAAACAATGAAGATGCAATTGTGCAATAAGCAACGACTTGAACAATGAAACAATCCTTTGTCATTTAGTCAACCAAGTTTGGTAACAATGAGGAAGCCCATAATGGGCTTGATTTTCATTAGTTCTTGAAATATGCAATGTTTTAAAAAATAATATTGATTTTCATTAGTTCTTGAAATATGCAATGTTTTGAAAAATAGTAATTTTGCTAGTACAAAATATATGTGAATTTTATAATTTTTCCATGGAAAAAGTATAAAACTCGAATGTGAATTTTATACTTGCGAGATAAAGAGGGTAAAACTCGAATATTTCAAGAAGAAGTTAGAGTATATAGTAGTGTTAATATTTTGAGATATTGTGAAGTATAAACCTTCTTTTATTATATATTAACATGTTGGTTGATTCAACCGTAGCACTACTTTAATACAAATCTATAATATTTTTTGTTAGAAAAAATATATATATATTCCAAATATTGACATCCACCAATGTAACAAAACCATGTTAGAAAAATTATATATATTCCAAATATGGGGATTTAAGATTATCGTAATTTGCATAAAGAGTGCATGTAGTAGATATATGATTGCAATCTCAAGTTGGCTTAACTAATAAAATTTTTTATCTCTTTGCAGAAATATTCGAAGGATGTTCAACTATATTGATGTTATTGTAGCTACGACATTACTATTAGAATTAAGTTTTACTTTTATCTCCAATTTTGATATAATCATCGTTAAGGATTCATTATGTTATTGAAAGAATAAAAGTCAAATACAATTAAAAAAAAAATGTATTTATAAAATATAATTTTTTTTTGTTACGTTTAGAATATAAAATGTCTTTTTATATAGGTAATTGGGTAAAGTCGCGTCTCTTTATGCAAAAAAAA
>ML780111.1:340833-431019 GCA_009831015.1 Picea engelmannii
TGGTCCTATAATTAGAGGGAATGTTTTTATCCCCATTTTTAAAAATAGGAACAATGAGGCTTTGCGTCCAGGGTTTAGGGAATCCCTGCTTGACTGCTAAATTGAAGAGCTTGTGTATGTGAGGGATAAGGATTGGCCCTCCGGTTTTAAAAATTTCAGCTTGGTAGCCTTCAATGTCCTTAGCTTTCCCATTTGCGAGCCACTTAACTCCGAACTCTATGTCATCTAAAGAAAAAACTTCTTCCTTTGTAGGGACAATAGGAATGGTGTCCATAGCATTAGGGAACTCGTAAAGACTTTTAAGGTAGGAATTCCAGTCCGTCAAGGGAATCCTATTATTTTCTTTCGTATTGCGTTTTAGAATTTGGCTCCAGAACTTCTCAGGATCCAACTTGTATAGTTGTGAAAGTTGCTCTTGCCTTTTAATGATATAGTATCTTTTTTTCCTTTTAATTAGGGCTTTGTACGTATTGATCTTATCAAGTTTTAAGGGCTCATTAGAAGCATCCCTAATGGCTTTCCTAGCAATTTTACATTCTTTATCATACCAAGGGTTGGTTGTTCCATTATTCTTTTTATGGGACACCTCGAAAGAGAACTTGTTAATGGAAGTGGAAAGGGTAGTTGTAAAATTATGATAGAGTTCTTCAATGTTGTCCTTATAAGTTATGAGTTTTAATTTACTATTTAAATCCTTTAAGAAAATGTCAACCTTACTTTTGTCAAAGCGCAAATTCCTTTGATTATCATAATTCTCTTCAATGGTGCTCCTATGCATGGAAAATTTTAGAGTTAGGGTTAAAGGTTTATGATCAGATTAAGGCTCATGGTCATTTAAAAGGTCAAAAATTGTTATTTGGTTGGAAACGAGGATATCATATATCACATAATCTACAACACTACTACCTAGCCCATGAATACATGTCATACTTAGCTGTCATTAAGATCACAACCAAGTAAGACACTAAATTAGTGTATAAAACCTCAAATATTTTTATGTCTATTACATTTGAAAATAAAATTCTAAATTCTAATATTTTTATATATAATAAATTATTTTCAACATAATTTATTATCAATAAATATAATTATTATATTATTTATATATTATACTTTTTATTAATATAATTTGTTATCAATAAAGTTTAAACATAATTATTATAGATACTTATTTGATCATAATTCCCCGCACACAAATAAATGTGCGAACTTTAATTTATAAATACGTTTACAATGAAGTATAATTAATAAAATAATGAATCAGTTTAATATATAATTAAATAAAGTTTAAACATAATTATTATAGATACTTATTTGATCATAATTCCCCGCACACAAATAAATGTGCGAACTTTAATTCATAAATACGTTTACAATGAAGTATAATTAATAAAATAATGAATCAGTTTAATATATAATTAATAAATGAAGTATACTTATTTTAATAAATTAAATGTATAAGTTCATTATGCTAAATTCAAAAGATTACATCATTTTAATTTTTTTTATAATTTTTATTAAAATAATATAATATTTACTATCACTCTTAAAATATTATAAAATAAAAAATAGAAACATAAATTATATCAAACAAAACGTCATGTACAAGAGCATTATTCACCCATAAAATTCCAAAATAATAATTTTTAAATATATTATATAACTTCTAAATTTATGTCAAACAAAAGTCGCCTACATGAGCATCATTCAAATATATTATATCAAATAATTTTATATTATATCAAATAATTTTAATGAAAATAGCATGTATCTTGTCGATTTCAAATTTTAATTTTAATGATATTCTTTTAATATATTTAGTGGGAATTTTTTATATATAAAGAAAATAAAATTTGAATAAAGAAGATAACACTCCATTCCAATTTAAATTTTAATGATATTCTTTTAATATATTTAATGGGAATTTCTTTATATATAAAGAAAATAAAATTTGAATAAAGAAGATAACACTCCATCCCATAATCACTTAAGTTAAATTTAATAACGATTTTTAATAATACTTATTTATAAATATATATTTATAATTATATTTTATCTAAAACAATTTTAATTATATTCTTTAAAATATTTTTTAAATACATCGTGTTAAATGATACAAAAATATATATAATTAATTGTATATCTAATCTTGTAGTTAGAATAATATAAGTATTTTGGCAATAGTAGTAGTTAGAATAATATAAGTATTTTGGCAATAGTAGTAGTTTAATTTAATTGATTAAACCATTTGTCATAATCAAGTTGTTAATGGAGAAACTATAACATAAATTTAAATTTGGTTAAATCTTTCAATTTATTAGTGGTTGAACATCCTCCATTAAAAAAAAACATATATATTACAATTAACAAGATACCATTTATTTATCTATTTAATGAAAAGAAAAAAACTTATATTCATATAAAAATGAGTATACATATTGCAGTCCTCTCAGGGACTATCAGTTCCATACCAAGAAACAAAGTTTCTCTCCAACATTTCTATCTTAATTATCCCATACATGTCATTTACGTTCACAACTCTCTAATAACATTCAATTATGTTCATAAAAAATCGAAAAAAAATATAGAAGTGTGACTAAAAAAACTCTATATCTACTAACATTCAATTATGTTCATAAAAAACCGAAAAAAAAGTATAGAAATGTGACTAAAAAAACCATGTACCAAAGGTCTCAGAGATCCCCTACACAATAAAATATTTTTCATCACATAGGTGACTCTCAACAAATTCTTGCACAATGAAGGAGCCGTGATCCAGTTCCAAAGGTCGTAGTCTAAATGTTCTACGTTTTGGCATTTTTCGGGGATATTATCCATTTAATTTTGCTTGAAATTCGGCGAGAGATTGTTCGATCTACAAATTTGAATAATTAAGTTTGTATAATCCAAGTGCCCCACGGGTTTTTCAGCATGTTGAATCGATTTATGCATTCAAAAATGCAATTTAAATAACAAAAAAATGTGATTTCGCCCAAATTTATATGGTTGGATTCCAGTGAAAAATACCAAAATGTAGAACGTTTAGACAACGTTGTTCCAAAACATCCTTTGATAAACCATCAACAATCTCATTTAGTTCCTTGTAAACGTGTGAAAAAGAGGACCACTCAAACTCATTCATGCAGTTGCGGATATGATTTAAAAGGGGTTGGAGCTTCACCCCTTGAATTTGTACTTTGATGTTCACCCAATCGATTACAACCTTGGAATCGCCAAAGCCCCGTTCTTTCCTCAAATTCAACAAGTTAACATAAAATAACATAGTCCACATGGCAAATAATTTTTCCTTCATATTTGTCCCTCTACATGGTGCATAATGAATTTTGAAGAAGTGCACCTTGGATATAAAAAGAATGACTCCAACACCACACAACGAAGGGTGGCCTTGGCTTACCCCATCAAAGAAACCCCACAATATTCCTTCTTTCAATTCTCGCATGCCATTGCATCGTTCTTTGATTTGTTTCAACTTATTTTTAAACTCAAATGACAATTTGATGATAATACCTGCTACCATCTCCGCATGAATGCCTAGATTTTGAAAAATTGACATGTTTCTTGCCCACCAATAAAGTAGACAAAAAAACTTGGGGCAAAGCCAAAAATCTTAGCACTCAACAATTTTTTCTATTCGAAGAGCCACTCTTCCAAAGAGTTGCTTACTACCTAAAAACTTAATTTTAACATTGCACAGACTTCACCCCAAACTTTGAGGGTGAACTAACATTCAACAAACAGGTGGGATGTTGATTCCTCATCTAATTTGCAAAGAGCGCATGTACCCAGGCTTGTCCAACCACGCTTAACTCACACATCCCATGTTAGCAGTTTTTTACTCAATGTAAGCCAATAGACCAAAGTCACTTGGTAAGCATCCTCCCACCACCAACTGACAAGATCCTGAAAAGTCACTTCAACCAGCACTAGATAGCCCAATTTCACCTGTGCATCACCTTTAAAGAATTTGTTGCCCAACACAAAGTGTCATTCTCTTCTTCTTTTTTTAGATAAAATTTGTTTTTAGTGATTCCACAAAAGTTTCCCACTCATAATATTTTTCCCCTTCCAACCCGAGGTCAACATGAGATTTCCACAAAGAGCATCCCACGTCGTATTTGATTTCCAATTATGCATCCCATATAGAAAAAAAATCAAAATTGTGAAGGTCAAAGATCAAACCATCATAAAGTTTGAAAGATTTGGGAGCCCCTTCCCATGCGTCTTCCCTGATTCAGACACTTTTTTCATTACCTATTTTCCATAATGTTCGGTCCCCAACAAGAGGAAAATCTTCTACCATATCTTTCCAACCAATAGAGCAATTGACTATCGATTTGGCTGGGTCGTGAAACCATTCCAATATTATTCTTCCAGGAAAATATTTAGTTGCCATCACCCTACCCCACAACAAATAACTGTGAGCTAGTCTCCATAAACTCTTTGCATCAAGAGCCTTACTGAACTAGAAGATATTTTTTACTCCCCAACCACCATATCTTTTTGGCATTGCAATCCACAACCACTTGACTAAGGGAATGCATGTTTCCTCCTTTTTTCCTAACCACAAGAATTGTAAATAGATTTTCCTGATCTTAGAGAGAATTCCTTTTGGAATCTTGGCAATAGAAGCCCGATAAATTGGTACGCTACTAAGGATATAGTTTATTAGCAACAGATGTCCTCCTCTTGAGAGCATTCGAAAAGTCCAATTAGTCACCCTAGCCAAAAAAATTATGGGAAGCCGTAGCCAATTCTCCATCATGTAACCACATGGCTTTAGATCAAACCACAAGTACTTTGTTCCCTCGTCAATGGTTTTCTTCTTGAAAGGTAGCCAAACCTCCAATTGTTCCAGGATCTCATTCTCAAGGGAGCAAATTAACAGAATTGACTTGTCCATACTTATTTGCATTCTTGTAGCAGCACAAAATAGATCAAGGATGGACTTTAGCCTTTTTATCTCATACATCTTGCTTGCACCAAACATCATTATATCATCAACAAATAATAAATGAGTTAGGAAAACCTCCGGTGCCATTTTAATTCCTTTGAGAAGACCGTTCTTTTTTTCATTTTCGATGAGTTTACTAAGGCCCTCTACCATGACAAGAAAGAGGAAAGGGGATAATGGACATCCATGTCTCAGCTGTTGGTTGTGGAGCCTGATTATCTTCCTGATTCAGAGGTCCTTGCTTTCAGCCGTGTTTATACCCCATGAAGACTTTACACCCCAGAAGTATGTACACTCTTCCACACGGGGGAGTGCAGAGGGGGGGGTACCCCATCTGCGGGGTCCAGGGGCGAAGCCCCCGAAGGAAAAATTGCCTTGTAAATGTATATTGTAATTTCATTGTAAATTTGGATCGTTCATTATAAGGTCGCAGATCTAACGGTAGAAATTGTGTTAGGGTTTTTTGCCCTAGAAGGAAACCCTCTGTTATGAGGGAAATGTATTGCGGCTATGCATTATGGCGAGTATTGTATTCTGAGAGAGGAGACTGTGAGAGAAAGAAGAGGAAGTTACAACGGGTTTGCTGTAGGTTGTATCCCTTCATATGCTGGATAATAATAAACAAAGGACCTGGCAATTTCTCTAGTGGACGTAGCCCACACTGGGTGAACCACGTAAATCTGTGTCTCTATTGTATTTTGTATCTTCTGTGTTTTGTTTCCGCATTTGTTTATTTTATTGCTCTGCGGTCCTGTTTTTCTAACATCAACCCCCTAGACAACCTAAAAAAAGATGACGAGGATCCATTTATTATCACAACAAATAATGCAAATTCAACACAACTCATTATCCAGTTAACAGTGTGCAAATTCATTCTCGTCTAGATCAAGGAAAGCCTCAAAAAGGTCCAATTGACTTTGTCATAAGCCTTTGACAAGTCCAATTTTAAGACAAAGGATGGAATTTTTTTGGTCGTAATGGTGGATCCGTCTTTTAAAAATGAACCCAAATTACTCCTCGGTGATTATATCACTTAAGCTAGGTTTGAGTTGGTTTTCTATTATCTCAACTATCATCTTGTAAATCAAGTTACAATAGGAAATGGGTCTGAAATCCTCAAAAGAGGAAGTCTCCTTTTTGGGGGGGATAAAAACCAAAAAAGTATTGTTTAAGGAGCCATGGAGTTTACCAACTTTCTACGATTCTTGCACTACCTTGAGTAAATATTCTTTAATGAGGTCATAAAAACCAAGGAAAAATTCTACTGAAAGGCCATCAAGACCTGGACTCTTGCTTTCTTTAAACGCTTCCAGTGTGGCCAGGATTTCACCCTCTAGTATGTCTTCCTAAATGGATTCATTCATCTCTTCTATGATGGATCTCAGGAAGAGTTCAACAACCTCTGAAATGTCCTTAATAGGACAACCATTGGGTACAAAGAAAAGATTTGAAAAATAACTAACCCCAACATTTACAATCTCGGTAAAGGAGGATACCATCTGACCTTCCGAATTTTTTATTTCAGCTATCGAATTAAGGTTTCTCCGATGGTGTGCATAGTTCTGAATTTTTTTTGAGTTGTTGTCTCCTTCTCAAAACCATACGACCCTACTTTTAAGACTCCATTTAGATTCTTTTAGAGCTAGCAACTCAATCTTCTTATTAAGTAGGTTTCTTAGTTCCCACTTTTTCTCCTTTGAAATGGAATCTATAGGTTTTGAAATTAACAAATTAGCTAGTCTACCTTCCACCTCCTTTAGAAGAGCGAGGTTTTTCCGATTGAAATTGCGTGACCAAATCCTAGATACTTGTTTGAATTTTTCCAGGTTGATAGCCATTTGTTGCATATACGAGCAACTGAGGAGATCTTTGAGATGAGACCACTCATCAACAATAAGCTTCCTAAAGTCACTTTGCTTCAACTAGTCATGATTGAATTTTAAGGGAGTTGGGGATTTTTGCCCACCTTTTGAAAAATTCAAAATGATTGGCATATGATCCGAAATACCTCTGACCATCACCGATGATTTGATTATCCACTATTTTTCCATATTACTTCCACCACCAACAACCTATCCAACCTTTTAGCCACTAGGGTCTATATATTCACCTTTTATGTCATTTCTCTAGGTTTGTGAAATCTTGGGGGGCACTAGATCTGTTATCACACGGATTGTAGCTTGAGAAAATACCAACCCAAACCACAAAGGTGAGACAACTACGAGAGTACCTACCCATTTTCGCCTTAGATAGACACTCCCCTCGCTTTAGTGATGATGTAATCACCACAAGGGGGGAATCTCAGTGACCCTAGGGGGATTGAGATGGAAAGTGAGATGATGATGAATGAGCACCCCTATAGGTCAAGTTTGGTGATGAAGAAAGGCTTGATAATGAGTCTTGTAAGAAGGTGCATGGTTTCCTAGTGTTAGATACTTGCAAGACAACGTTAGCTCTGCCTAGAACAAGACAAAAGATGATAAAACAAACCTTTAATCAAGGGGAATCAAGCAAGAATCCTTGTTGTCCCAAATTGCAGCAGTATAGATGTATATAGATCAACAATGAATGATGTTAATAGCTGTAAATTTGACCATCCAAAATCTAATACAGGATATCATAAATAAAGCTAGCAATGACTAGTCAAACTTCCAATGATTAAAGCAAGACTTTGGTGGTGATTTGGGGGTGGTTATGTGATGTTATCAGCAATTTTTTATAACATCCTAATGGCTGTAGCAAAAAATTGCTACAACAACAACTTCTAGCCACCAAAATCAACAAACAATCCACCCAAAAGATAGCCAATAACAAGTAGTTTAATGATGGTAGCGTGCAAGTGAATTTTGGTGGTAGAATATTGAGCAATAGATGAAGAAAAGATGATTTTGCAGAAGCCCTAATGGTCGTAGCATTAATTTGTAACAAAAAAGAGAATTACTAGGCCAATCAAGATGCCCCTAGCGCACAAGAAGGCTTATAACATGTAGAATAAAATCCAACATAGACAATTGCAATATCTCAATATTTCACGTATACCAATGCAACAATAGTATATCTGCAATGCAAGTAGATTAATGTCTTATCAATTGGGTTAATGGAGTCTCTTGTGTAAGAGTCGGGGTTTGTTACTTCTCTAGGGGTGTAAGCCCTTTTACTATCTAGAGCAAACAAAACCTAGCAAGGTAAATCTACAAGGGTGTAAGCCCCTTTATTCCTTGTAGAAACCTTTGCAAAGTAGCTTATTCAATGATAACAAAGTAGATCTTGATGGAGGGTGTATGCCCTTATACTCCTCCAAGGGTTTGGACAAATTTAGCTTGAAACAAGAAGAAAACAACACAATCAATGCATAAATTCCTTACCAATTCCAAGAAAATCATGAAGAAACCCTTTCTTATCAAGAATATTCCACCAACATACAAAGAATAAAGCATCCAAGAGATAACACCTAGCCTTTCTTCACCAAAATACAAGAAATATCATCCAAAATGCACCAAGAGAGAAGAGATAGAGAAAAATGCCCAAATAGGGCGAACGTTTCTCCAATGTTATGTAATTATCAAGTGAAAGTTGTGTCCAAATGAAATGAAAGTGACCTTTATTTATACAAGATCACTAAAAACCAATTTGTCGACTTTTCCAAAGGTCAACATCAAAATAGATAGGTCAGCCCTCCTTATTTGTCCTTTACAACTTAAAATTACAAATACATGAAGTAATTTCCCCTTTTAGGGGTGACATCATGCCCTAAAGGGTGACGTTAGGCTTCCAAGAGAGACTTGAAGCCCTTTGGTGAAGATCGTTGGGTCTCCAAAGGTCATGTGCCTTGCCACCAAGTGCTATAGTGCATGCCAAGTGTCTCTCTCTCCATCACACCATGTCATATCACCATCAACCATGAGAACCCCATCAAAAACACTAATCCCATGTGACATCTAGATCTTAAAAGATGACGCCTTAGGCCTCCAAAGGCCAACGTTGGGGTCCAAGGGGTTGGAATATGATCATCCCATGGTCTCCAAGTGCCTCCAAAGGTAACATTCATCCTCCCATGTGTCTAATGAGAGGGGGTGCATCATCCAACATATGGGCTTCATGCCCCTATGAAGGTCCAAGTAACCTTGTGCCTCCACGAAAAGACTTTCACCTAGTAAGGCCTTGCAAAAAACAAATTCTCCCTCCAAGGGTCCACAAGTCACAAGTATCATGCCAAGTAATCCATATCTAATAAAGAACCACCCTAACATGTGCATCAAATCCCCCCTTTTCAAAATAAACAAATGCTCAAAGACCTTATACGACTTGCCAAATTTAAGTATGGGAGGTTTGTCACGGTGACCTATTGGGTAGACATTTCCCAAGTCAGGGAGTATTTCCCAAGAGAACCCTCTCTAAGTCATGCAAAGAGTATGAGGTGGATGGGGGTGTGACTTTTGGGCATGGGGTTTCTTGACATACAAGGGGTCATATTATCTCATTTATAGGTGCCTCTGCAGAGGGTGCGCTTGCTCTTGAGTTACCAACTATTTAGGTGTTATTTTTCCCAAACCCCTTTTTATCCATATTTCAAATCCATGCTTTCATTTATATGTAATTTGTTAGTCCCCTTTATAAGTTTTCAATCTAGAGCATTCACAATTTGGGACCGACGTGGGCACTGAGTAAGTAGAGCTCAAGTTGTACCGGATTTTGATGGTCCTCATTTGTTGTGTTCACTTTCTTTTCGACTCTAGTTTCTTATTATTTTATAGCAGCTTCAATCTACCTTCGGGCCTATAGTCCCTTCTTCCCATGAAATGATGTACAAGCCCTTCTTGGGTCAATATGCTCGAAAACCCAAAAGACGAGGAAAGGAAAGGGAAGGGAAGAAGGATGGAAAGTGAAAAGTATGTGTGAGAGTGTTACGATGACCTTTCAAGGAGACCACCTGGTAGCAACCCTTTGCCTGAGGATGACCATTTACTAGGACAACATGTCAACCACCAAGGTGAAATGAGGCAAAAGGCATAATTTCCAAGAAAATATTTTCAAAATCAAGAAAGGACCTTTTGAAACATGTTCAAATGCTTCGTTTATTAGAATGCCACTTACCACAACACCAGACTTGTTTCCTCATGGAGCAAGACCTATTTTCCTTTGTGAGCCAAGCTGGTGTGGTGGATGCTACTGCCATCTATCAAATGGTAATATGTGGTAAGATATGGGCTCTGCTTGCCCATCTGCCTCTCGGTACTCCATTTCTGCAACTTGAGGGCCTCGAGACATCATCTCCTTAGTTCCCCTAGGAATGGGGGGTAACAACGTCCATCGGATTATGAGAGGATACCCAATGGGAAAAAAATATTTCCAGTGAATCCTTTATGGGATGCTTCCCCCGAAAAACCTATGGCGTCACTGGCACAAAAGACTAATATTTGAGCCATGGAATGAAAGATTCCACAACCTTAGCTCTTGAGCACATTGTCTCTTGAATTAATAAGATATCAGGTTCACACTATGCAACCATTCATTTGAGGGCCTAAATTTTTGAGGCGCCCCCTACCCCATGAGAATTGAGAGACAAAATAATCATTTGGAACCTTTGGTCAGTGATTTCCTCGCTCTAAGGGCCCTTAAGATGGTCGTTTGTTTACTGGTTTTGATTTCCTTCAATGCTTTTTATTGTTCTAGTGACAAATGATATTTTCTCCCTACCTATAGTGTCATCCCCTTTTCCAGCGGTAACCCTCAACAAGAGAGGCTTCCTGCCCTTTTTTAACTCTAGATCTTAAAAAATAATATGATTTTGTATCTGATTTTGAGGAAAAAGAGCATGAGGGAGAGACTGAAGAAAGTGTCTCCTGCATCTCCAAAGGAACCAGAGGCTTAAGGTGTTTGTCCTCTTGAGATATAAGGGGGATTAACTCATTACAAGGCTCTAAAACCCTTGCGTCATAATTGAATTGACAGTCCTTAGGGATACAGGTAGGAGAAGACGACAAAACCAGACCCTCAACATAGTCCACCGACTTGTCATTCTCTTGTCCCGGAACCACCTTTTCAAAATTTAAAAAAGACTTGTCTTTTCGCATAGGACCATTTGACTTACCTGATTCCACTATTGATCAATTCCCTGGAGAAAGGTTGTTGTGCAGGGAATCTGACTGGACTTGAGGGCTTATGCGTGATGAAAATTCACCATCCTTCACCTTTTTTGAATCCTTAGCTAACTCAACCACCTTTCACTTCCATGATTTTTTGAATGGAGGGAATTGAGTAGGGGGCCTTCGACATTGATCCATCAGGTGACCCACTTTGTGGCACTTAAAACACATGAAGGGTACCCTCCAATAATCTATCCATTGAATCCATGAGAAACCACCAAACGCCAACTCAATTTCATCCAATAAACTTTCTTTGAGATCAACTTCGATCTGTAACAATGCACATCTTCTATTTGGTTTGGATTCCCATCCCGACTCAGTCCCCATGTACTTACAAATTTTGTTTCCAATGGATGCTAAAATGGCTTCATTCCAGAACACCAACGAAAGATTGGGCAGGATTTCCCAAACTTTCATGGGAGAAAGCACATCATAGGTAGAGTCGAAATTCACAGTTGATTCCTTCAGGATGAGACATGATGGCCCCCAATTCCAGACTCGACTGGAAATTTTCTCTAAATTCTCTTTGGATTTTGAACTTGAACACAATCCAACCTCGGGAAATATTATGGAAGATAGGTTTGTAACCTAATAAGTCGGCCCAATTTGCATCCAGACACCCCACAAAGGTTGAGGATCACACCATCTTTCTACTAAACCATCCCACTATTATCTGGCCCAACAAAGCAAGGATTTGACTCATGGCGACATCCTCCCCCACAACCATTCTTCATTTTTCTCTACTTACCTTCCAAAAATTGGCCTTATGCTTGAGAAAAATAAATGGATCTCCACCATGCGACAAAAATATCTCAGAACTAGACATTGTTGTATTCGCTCCCTTCCCCACATAATGAATGTTTGCGTACTTAGAGATTCCACTAGACTTAGGAAACTATCTTTCCCCCTTCGTGCTTGCATGCATTTGCATGCACGATCTGTCTGCTTGTGTTGGACTTTGACGACCACCTCTGTCACAAAAACCTTCAAAAACCGATAGATGAGATCCCGATGAGCGGATCTGACCATCAGATGGTTCACGGTCCTTCTAGAAATCATTATGTTTGTGCTTATGTAAACTGAAAAAATCCTCACCACTAACAAATATGTCCTCTGGACTATTCCTCTCCACCTCGTAATCCATAGCCTTCGCCTCCATTTAATTCATTACGTATTTTTATTAAACTGCATTTACACTAGGACGAGACCCCTCCACCTTAGCTCCTGTTCAAATGGTCCATTATGAGGTTTCAAAAAGAGAGAGCCTCATAAGAGAACCATTATCCACGATGGGTGAGTAATCCAACCACGACCGAGCTGAACTAGAGGCTTGATGATCAAGGTTTCCCATCCACAACCAAAATCCCCTAATGAAAAACTTGTTTCTATTTAAATTTTAATTATGTGTATAAGTATGTAAGTAAACAAGAATGCACAACAAAACATAATTACGTAAAAACACAATGAAACTATTAAATATTTTTAAGTTTTTTTTCATTATTTACTTTAAAAACCAAAAGGAGATAAATCGACTCTTAGAGAGTGGATGTTCTAAGGAAGTGTTGATCTCTTCCTTAAAACTTCAACTATTTAGTTTCGACTTGGCTATCGTGACTAACACCATTACTCCTTGTTTCTTGATCTCCTTCCGTGACTAGCTATCTCAATGTAGTAGGAAGAAAGAGGAGATTGTAGGATCAACCCCGCTTTACATTTATGGGGAGAAGAAATATATGAATAAATAGGAAATACTATAAACTTATATATCGTATTAAATAAAAAAATGGGGTGGAAGGTTTGCTTACTTGTGCTACAGTACATATTGATCTTAAATTAAATAAATACTTGTCGAGAATAGGGGTTTCCATCTCGATCATAGGAAGTTAATTCATCACAATCAAAGAAGCAAAATAAAACAATCGCAAGGTGACCAATGAACATATTTACCTAACCATGATGGACTTCTATAAAAGATTTAAGAACCCTAATGAGTGAAATGAGGATATGTGGATTTGAAGACAAGGTGTCTCAACATGTTGAAGATCCTATTTGTGGATGATTTGATAATTAAATCTCAATGGGTCATAGCTACGAAGGAGGAAGCACAACCAAGGCCTATGTTCAATGATAAGTTGTGATGATCCTACCTAACCTTTAAGTTTTCTTTTTTTACATTTGTCAGTAGTTATGTTGTGTAGAGTATGTTAATACTAACTCTTTATGTGGGTGTATACAATGGATAATTTATATGTAATGGTAATTTTAGTTTGGTTGTATTTGTAGATGGGTTTGAGTAAAGGAGAAATAGGTGTTCCAAACCTAAGAGGAAGAGGTAGGATGAATGTGTTCCATAGAGGAGGACAACTAACCCCAGGAGAAGGATAGAAAGGAGCTCAAATGGAAATCTCTACAATAGAAAGCCAACTCACTGCCAACATAGTGTGTCAATCTAATATGACTAGCCTTGGTAGGTGGAGTTGTCACCTAGTTTTTGGGAAAATTAGGGAAACAAGGGGAGGGAGGGAGGAAAAGACTCATCAATAGATTAAGGCTTAATCATATTAATGAACCTTTGGTTTTAGGGAGGATTGATCTTTATTTATTTATCGATTAATCTAAGTGTGATTGAGTTAGCTAAGAATTAGAAATGAAGAAATGAATAGGGAAAGAGAATGAGAAGAATCAATTTATTTACATCTTTAAGTTTAGTTTTTAATTAAGCTAGAAAGCTATCAATGAAAGTAAAAAATGAAATGTAACCATTTTCTTTCTCTTTTAACCCAAATAAAAATAATGAACAATAAACCTTAAGGGTTTATTCCCAAGTTACTTTTGGTGGTCAAGCAAAGAGGAGGAAAAAAAGTCGGGGTGGGCGGGGGGGTGAGTTATTTCCATGGTTAGGTGAACACCCTCAACAATGTGAATCTATCTAAAGGGAAGTGCTACTTGGGAGAGGAAGAAGCAAAGAGTGGGAAACAAAATAATAGAGACTTAAGCATCCTTAACATCCTTAAAAAAAAATTCAACTCTTGCTACAAAATACCAACAAGCTTCTTGATGTCCACACACACACACATATAATCCCAAGGGGTTAGCTCAACCAATTGTTGCCAATGTTTTTGGACATTCAACCAGTTTCATGCTAGTAGGTGCTTGAATTAAATTTCCCCTAGGTTAGGCACACGAGCTTACTCCTATGGGCTTGCTAGGAAGACCATCCACGAAGGTGAAGAGGTTTTGCTTGGGTTTTCTAGCAAGTTTTTCCTTGAGAAAAAAAATTACATACACATGTAGTTTCCTAGCAAGGCTTTCCTTTGGAAAAAAAATTACACACAAGGTTGTGTAATTTTTTTTCCAAGGAAAACTTTGTTGGGAAACCTAGGGGTTGCCTCTCCATATTTGTGGATGACATCCCTAGTGAACCCATCGAAGTAGGCTTGTGTGCCTAACTTAGGGAAATTCGAACTGAGCACCTACTAGCATGAAATGAGCACATATATAGACGTGTGTGTGTGCCCAATATATGTACACACACATATGTATGTGTGTGTATATATGTGCACAAACACATGTATGTATGTATACAAGTATGTGTGTGTAAATATATACTTATGTGTGTTTGTGTGCACGCACACACATATATAACAAAAGAAAACAAACAAACATGCAAACATTAGATCTACGATAAATGAAAGGAAGAGATCTAGTCAATATCTCTCATTCCTTGTCATTTCATTAATTATAGTTTTGTATGCTTATTATTTCTTGATAACTCTCTCTCTCTCTCTCTCTCTCTCTCACACACACACACACACACATCAATGAGACTCATTTGAATGATCATCTTATCTTGTGCAATTGATATATTGTAATAGGAGGTTTTCCCCTTAAAAATCCTTCTCATTCAATCACCCTTTTGCTTGAATTAGGCATGTAATTATTGAAATGGGTCTTTTTATGCTTATTTGGCTATTTGGTCCTTAACATATCATATCAAAGCAAACAATCCTTGATTTTTCTCCTTTAAAAGAGCCATCTTACAATTATGCTACAATTTCTTTTTGGGACATTGTAATTGCATGGGAATTGTAGAGTTGAAAAGAGTAAAGAGTAAAGTCTAGTGGGTGTATATTTTAGAAATTGCTTCCCTATACATTGAAAGTTGCAAGACATACAAGTTAGAGTTTTTTTCTAGTCCTAAAACTGGGGATAAATAAGTGGTTTTGATAAAATAGTCATATAGGATTATTACAAGGTCTAAACTATGTACCTAATGCATTGAAAACCAACTGGACTAGGGTGTTTAAAGTACAAATTTTAGAGGTATACAAGACAAATTGACATTGTGGAAGTTTGTACAAATTCACTCACTTGAAAGGTCCCAAAATCGACAAGTTTTCAGATAGTGACCTTAAAGTTTGAGTGGAAAATTGTAATTTAGTGAAAATTTTGACATTGTGAAGCATACATATCAAGATTTTATAGGCTATAAATTCATACTCAAAGGAGCAACAATTTTGGAGATACATCAAGTGCAAATTAGGCTTGTAGAGTAGCGCCCAAATAAAGGGATTAAAAGGTAGGTGATCTTAAAATTGGCATAACTTTTAATTGAAATGTCGAGGTGATTCAAAATCTATTAGAAAGACAAAATCAAGGAGAATATATTGGCAAAACAATTTACCATTTGGGACAGTGATTTAAGGTATGGGGGGATTTCACTCACATTTATATAGGAAAAATTTACCACTATTGTCATAACAAGGTGTCCAATCATCATGTCCAAACATAATAAGACAAGTGTTACTCTTGCCAAATCTTCATAAGTTTTATCCATGACACATGAAATGAATATTAGGAATTTCACTTTTCGTAGTTGAAAGGTAAATTCACCACCATGGAAACTACAATGGAAAAGAGAACAAGGGTTAATTGATAGCACATAAAGAGAAGGAAAATATTTAGCCTCACTCATAGGAGTTTTCATCACACCAAAATCCATGAATTTGTGACTTCATCTCTAGATCAAGGAACTACCTCATTCCCAAGATAGATACGAGGAAGTTTGATGATAATGATCTCATGACATTGATATTATAGATGGGAAATTTTTTTGATCCACACCAAGTACCATAGTACTAAGCTCGCTATGGGGAATTATTTATTAAACACCCCAATGATTGCAATCTCAATGGGTGGCATTAATGTGGTCTTGTAGGTCCATTGGCCAAAAGAATTTGGATCATTGGCCATGAATTTGCAAGATATTTTCAAGAGTTTTTTCTTGGAAGGTAAGAAATTTGAACTAATAGGTATTCAATGGAGACCATCTTGTTGGGTATGTGTTATATTCTTTGCACGAGTAGTAGTGTCATATATTTAGGTGGTTTTTCAGCACATGGTTTTTTGTCGATGGTTTTCTATTTCCGGTTAAGGAATTAGGGTTGTTGACTAATCCAGGTCACTGGGTTAGGGTTTTGGATGCCGCTGGCTCCTATATGTATATTGTATTGTAAACAATGTAACACTATGAATGAATATAGAATATGATGGTTTTCCCAGTTTGGGTTTCCAGGGGAAAAATATCTGTGTAATGTTTGTATTTGCTATTGTATCTTTTCTGTTCTTTTACTAAAAATTTGTTTGTAGTAAATATTATACAAGGTTAAAATCTACATTTGGTATCAGAGCTTTGTTGGCTTCAGGGGGACGCCTTTGTGGTCAAGGGTTTGTCTTGGGACTATAATAAGCCTTGTTACAGTGGGAGATCTGTGGTACTAATTTTTCAGATGCAAAGAAATGGCAAGCACTTTGAAGATGGAGATCGAGAAGTTTAATGGGAAAAGTTTTGAGTTGTGGAAGCTCAAGATGGAAGATCTGTTGGTGGAAAAAGATCAGTGGATCATGGTAGATCTAGGTACTGCACCTACAAGAACTTCAGCAGATGACTGGAAAAAGTTGGATTGGAAGGCGAAGAGCACAAACTGACTGAGTCTCTCAGATTCAGTATTATTGAATGTGTCAGAGGAAGCTACAACCAAGGATTTATGGGATAAGTTGGGGAAGTTGTATCAGTATAAGTCCCTAGTGAATAAACTATTCCTAAGAAAGAAGCTGTATAACCTAAGGATGAGAGATGGAGACTCGGTGGTAGAGCATTTGAACGCCTTCAATACTGTGGTAAGTCAATTAGTATCTGTTGAGATTAAAATTTCAGATGAAGATAAATGTATCAATTTACTGTGTTCTTTACCATACTCGTGGGATAGTCTGGTTGTGGCCATAGGTAGTAATACAAGTTCCTTAAAGTTTGATGAAGTGGCCTCATCCTTGTTGTCGGAGGAGATGAGACATAAGAATATGGAAGGATAGAGCACATACGCATTATTTGCAAGAGGACGTTCCCAGGAAAGAAATAGATCTAAGTTCTCAAGTGGGAGATCTAAATCTAAGGGTAGATATAAATCTCCCAGAAAGTTTGTAAAGGTATGTTGGAGATGTGGAAAAGAAGGGCACTACAAGAAGCAATGTAGATCCAAAGTTGAGAAAAAGAAGGGATATGAAAAATCTCCTTCTACAGAAGAAAAGACCTCCAAGGAAGAAGGAGGGGATGTATACTTGGCTTCTTCCAGCACACTTGCAGATCATGAGGCATGGTTGGTTGACTCTGGTGCATCCTTTCATATGACTCCCCATAGGAAGTGGTTCTGCGAATATGAAAGGTATGATGGAGGCAATGTTTTCTTAGGTGATGATTCGACAACCAAAATCATAGGACGGGGAAAATTCAAGTTGAGGCTCATAGATGGAAGGATTAGAACACTGCCTAGTGTTCTGCACATCCTAGGTTTGGCCAGAAATTTGATTTCTGTAAGAAAAATGGATGATGTAGGGCTAAAAACAATATTTGAAAAGGAAACTTGCAGGATGCTTCGAGGAGAAATGGTGTTGCTGAAGGGAGTTTGGTTTGGAACTTTGTATAAGCTGCAAGGAAGCACTATTAGTTATGGGTGTAATAGTTCCATTGTTCCTGATATTGGAGTTGAAGAAGAAAGAACTCCTACAGTCTTTGGAGAAAAAGTTATGTTGTGGCATCAAATACTGGGGCATGTCGGAGAGAAGGGTCTTCGACTACTACACGGTAAAGGTATGGTTGAAGGTGTGTCTAACTACTCTCTGGATTTTTTTTTTTCTGTGAACATTGTCTATATGGGAAGCAGAATGGGGTAAGATTCCCCCCTGGTGCAACGAGGGAAGAAGGAATTTTACAGCTAGTTCATAGTGATGTTTTTGGACTTGTGTCGGTCCCATCATTGGAAAAATTTGTGTACTATGTCTCATTTATAGATGACTTCTCGAGGAATACTTAGATATATTTCCTCGGGAAGAAATCTGAAGTCTTTGATAGATTTAAAGAGTTTAAGGCTCTTGTTGAGAATCAAATAGAGGAAAGAATTAAGGTGTTGAGGACAAATAATGGCGGAGAGTTCTCCAGGAATGAATTTGAAGAATTATGTAAGAAGTGCGATATAGGAAGGCATAATACTACTCCATATATACCTCAACAAGATGGAGTTGCAGAAAGGATGAACATGGAGCTGATGGAAAAATCAAGGTGCATGCTCAGTGGTGTCGGGTTAGGGCAATAATTCTGGGCAGAGGCAATGGGTATTTCATGTTATGTGGTCAATAGATCACCCTCATCAACATTGGATGACAAGATTCTACAAGAGGTATGGACTGGTAAGGAACCTTCTCTCACACATATCAAGGTATTTGGCTGTGATGCATATGTTCATGTTCCAAAGGAAAACATGAGTAATCTAGATAAGAAGGTTGGAAAGTGTATCTTTATTGGATATAAAGATGGTCTCAAAGGTTATAAGCTTTGGAACCCACAAACTAAGAAGGTAGTGTATAGCTGAGATGTGGTATTTAGAGAAATGAAGGATGTTGTTAAACAAGAAGTCCTACCAAGTAAGGAAGAACCAAAGAAAATAGAGTTTGATCTAAAGGATGATGAATCAAACTCTACAAAAGAACATAATTCAGAAGAAGAAGATCCTCATACTCCAGTATTGAGGAGATCATTTCGAGAAAGAAGGCTACTGGAAAGGTATACTCCATCTAATTTCCGTTCAAATTTTGCTTTGTCTATTACTGATGATGATCCTAGAACTGTCAGGGAGACAGCAAAATCAAAGGATGGAAATCTCTGGAAAAAGGCCATGGACGAAGAAATGGCAGCCTTAGATAAGAATGAGGCTTGGGATCTAGTGGAGTTGTGGACTAGAAGAAAGCCCATTGGCAACAAATGGGTATTTAAAAGGAAGCTGGATGCAAAAGGAAAAGTGGAGAAATACAAAGCTCGGTTAGTAGTAAAGGGTTATTGCTAGGTTGAGGGAATTGATTTTGGTGAGATTTTTTCTCCTATTGCTAAGTTAACCTCTATAAGATTTTTGCTATCTGTTGTTGTTGCATTTGATTTTGAAGTAGAACAGATGGATGTGAAGACAACATTCCTACATGGGGATCTGGAAGAAGAAATCTATATGAAGCAACCATAAGGTTATGCTGCGAAGAGAAAGAAGGAGCTGGTATGGAAGTTGAAAAAGTCCATGTATGGTTTAAAACAATCACCAAGAATGTGGTATCAAAAATTTGATACTTATATGCTGGGACTTGGCTTCATAAGAAGCAAAGAGGATCACTATGTGTATTTTAAATTAATTGGTGATTATTTGATTTATTTGGTCTTGTATGTGGGTGACATGTTGTTGATAGGAAACAACAAGGAGATTATCCAGGATGTGAAAACTCAGTTGTCCTCTAAATTTGACACGAAGGATCTAGGTGCTTCAAATTTCATTTTGGGCATGGAAATTAAAATAGATCGAAAAAAGAGGAAACTCTGGTTAAATCAGAGAAAATATGTCGAACCAATATTGCAGAGGTTTAATATGCAGGAATGTAAACCGATCAAGGTCCCTATTCCTATTGGTGTAAAGTTATCTGCGGATCAGTGTCCCAAGACACATGAAGAGGAGGAGGACATGTCTCGTGTTCCATATGCGAGTGCAGTTGGCAGTTTGATGTATGCAATGGTTTGTACTAGACCGAACATTGCACATGCAGTGGGAGTTTTGAGCAGGTATATGTCAAAACCAGGGAAGGAGCATTGGACAACAATAAAAAGGGTTTTCAGGTATTTGCATGGCACTGATAGCTATGGATTGTGATACCAAGGAAGACCGGGATTGGTCATAGTGGTGGATATACATGGCTTTGTGGATGCAGACTGGGCTAGAGATCTGGATCGTAGGATATCTACAAGTGGGTATGTGTTTAACCTATTTGGAGGAACAATGAGTTGGATGAGAAAAATACAGGCCGTAGTGGCACTTTCAACTACAAGAGCTGAATTCATGGAAGCCACTCATGAAAGTAAGGAAGCACTATGGTTACAAATATTGTGTTCAAGTATTGGGTTGGTACAACAAGCTATAACGATAGATTGTGACAGTCAGAGTGCAATTTTTCTGGTGAAGAACCCAACTTATCATTCAAAGACAAAGCATATTGATATTCAATATCACTTTGTGAGAGATATGGTTGAAGAAAAGAAAGTATTTCTGATGAAGGTGGACACTTTGAAGAATGTTGCAGATTCATTAACAAAATTTGTGAGTACTAAGAAGTTCTCTTGGTGTAGAGGATCCATGGCCATTGCTGCCCTGGATTGTTGACTATGTAACCCTATAATCCCCTGTATGCGAAGAAAACAACAAGTGGGAGAATGTATGGTGTGTGTTATATTTTTTGCACGGGCGCGCAAGGGGGTTTGGGGGCAGCGCCCCCGAGAAATTTTTTTCTGCCTCAGGAAATGTGCCACATATTTAGGTGGTTTTTCTGCACATGGTTTTTTGCCGATGGTTTTCTATTTCCGGTTAAGTAATCAGGTTTGTTGACTAATCCAGGTCATTGGGTTAGGGTTTTGGATGTCGCTAGCTCCTATATGTATATTGTATTGTAAACAATGTAACACTATGACTGAATATAAAATATGTTGATTTTCCCGGTTTGGGTTTCCAGGGGAAAATTATCCGTGTAATGTTTGTATTTTCTATTATATATTTTCTGTTCTTTAACTGGAAATCTGTTTACAGTAAATATCGTACAAGGTTAAAATCTACACATCTAAAGTGATAAGCTCCAACAATATGGTCACAAAAATTATTAAAAACAAACATTCAAGAGGAATTGTACAATTGTTCCCACTAAATGTTCAATAATCTAATCCCTCTCCACCCCTAGATCTGCAAAAAGTTATTGACAACCGTTCCAAGATATTTTTTGAGATTCCCAAAGGTCTTGTAATGTCCCTTTCCAAATGATCTCTCTGGGAGATAGATGAAGTAGCATAAGTGATTCTCGTAGGATATAGTCAATGGAAAAAGGGAATTAATTAATTATTTAATGTCCAGGGAGCGGGAAAGTAACTTATTAAAAGTGACATTTAGTAATTAATAAAAAGAGGAATTTTAAGTGACTTGAAGTTTATAAAGTCACTTTACTTTATTAAAAGGATAAAAGGGTCCAAAAAGGGTCAACGAAGAGATAAAAAGGAAATGAGGGGCGCCCTCTCTCATTATTCACTTGTTATTTTCTAAAATTGAATTTGAGAGAGCTCTTGTGGCTTTGGCTCTTGGGACAGAAACTCTAGAGAGTTTGGAGATTGGTTTCGGTGGTGAGACTTTCCACCCTAGTTGGTCATTGAGAGGAGATCATCCAGATCTTCTTATTGTGCTTCAGTGTTGTGGATTTCATCTTCTTGTAGTTGAGATTTCTTAGTGGGTGAATGAGTTTTATCTCTTCGTGGTTGTGTTTTCATGAGTAGAGGTCAACTTAGCTTGAGAAGGGATAGTTTATGTGTGTGGCTGCATTTTGGTATTTGTGGGCAACATATTTCTTAGTTGGGGGTCAATTTATTTGTGGGTATCCTTTGTTTCTCAAAGGAGGGGCCGATTTCTGCAGTATTGGAAGCTTGTTCCTTAGAGGAGGGTTGAGTTCACTTGCATTGTGTCGAACTCTCTTGCTGGGTAAACTCTTACTGTTGTTGTGGCCAAACTCTTGGCTTGGGAATGAGTTATTAGAGTGTTGGGTGCATTACTACCACATAGGACCGAGTTCACTGTTGTTTGGGGGCATATTCACTGCCAGAAATTGAATTGTTTGTTGTTGCACCTATTTCCTATGTGAATAGACCTGTTGCTTGAGGAAGGAAGTTGATTTATCTCACACTAGAGCCATATCGACTTGTGGGTGTTCTTGCAGAAATTGTGGACACATTTTGGCAGCCAACCATAGTCACCTTCACTTCATAAATTATAGTGACAGTCTACAACAAGTATATCATGTTCATTATTTGTTATTTGTTGGGTTTAAATGTATTTCAACAATCACAAATAATTAATGCAATAAATCTCTATGAGTTTGAAATTGGTACTTCGTTCATTTTACAGTTGAGACTAGAAATTTCATCCGATTTGTTGGATAGTATGTTGGGTATGAAAACTTTTTGATAATATGTTTACATCAATAAGCTAAAAGAAAACCCAAAAATTAGCAGAAACATTACAGTGATATCAGAGCCTCAGTCCTGCCAGCATGAGGGGGTTTATTGATTCATTAGGCAAGGAGATGAAGAAGGGTATATCACCTACAGAAATAGAAGACAGTGAGGGGTATAACATATTTTTAACTGAGAAGAAGAAGTAGAAGAGAACCAACCAGAGGCAGAACAAGAAGAAGTCATGGGGAGCAATAATGAAGATAGGACTTTGCAGGTCTTAGAGGGATTTGCCAATGGGAAACAACAATTGACACAACTCTTGACACAGTTAATTGCTAGTAACCTAACAAACTAAAACCATGGGGGTAACAATGGTAATAGAGGCACCGATGGACACAATAGGGGCTAAAATGGTGCAGGGGGTTCAAATGGGAACAATGCAAACCATGCAGAGAGTAGAAACAATCATATTCCCACACAAGTTGGCACCAGGACCACATGTAGAATAATTCCCAGGCCTCTTATACCGCAGTTCACGGGGAACCAACAAATATGGAATTAATGGCAACCAGGAAATGGTTAGACCTTTGTTGATTATTGGAGGGAGTATCAGGCTCTTGGTGAGGACTTTCAAGCAGCCATGTAACTACATGACTATTGCAATATCAAGTATAGGAAAAGACCAAGGGAGGCCAACAAGGGTTAGTAAAACATCGATCTCATGAGAAAGGTTGGGAAGCTCACCATTTCCTCCTTTGATGATTTGAACAAATGCACAACTAGAGCATGGGTGCAAAAGTTGGACACATACTTCCAACTTAACCCAATGACGGAGGTAGAAGCGATTAAATTCACTACTTTGCACTTAGATGTGGAGGCCCATGAGTGGTGGTACCATGGATTGGTCACTCTGGGACATGCCAACATCACCTCCTATCTGTGTAATTTTTAAACCTGTGAAGTACAACAATGCATATAGATTCTTAAGCAAAACAAAAATTAATCAATGGCTCATTCACATAGTACACATAGATTTATACCGGAAACCCTCAACCGGGAAAACCTTTCTTATTTCATTATATCGAATTTCACCATTCACCATACAATATATACAATGTTTTTAGGTATTCCATAGATACCAAAACCCTAATCCCTTAATGCGGGATTAATTTAGAAAACTGCTAAAAATAGGAAAAACCGCCCAAATTTTTTTTTTCGGGGCACTGCCCTGAACACTGTGCGTAACCAGGGGAGGCCATACCTGCCCCCCCCTAGGAAGTGCCCAGCGCACATGACACAAAGAGTACTACTACGAGGGATCATCAGACATAGTTGTCGAATGTAACACGCCCACACACACACATGCAAAGAATATAACACATACCCAACATTCTCCCACTTGTTGTTTTCTTTGCATCCAGGGGTCCACAGGATTATATATAGTCAACAATCCAGGGCAATGATTCCCATTGTTACTCTACACCAAGGAGAACTTTTCTATGCTCACAGACTTTGTCAATGAATTTTCAACATTCTTCAAAGTGTCAACCTTTTCCAGTAACACCTTCTTTTCCTCAACCATGTCTCTCACAAAGTGATACTAAACATTAATATGTTTTGTCTTCGAATGATAGGCTAGGTTCTTTGCTAGGAAGATTGCACTCTGACTGTCACAATCTAATCTCACTGCTTGTTGTACCAACCCAATACCTGAACACAATCTCTGTAACCATATTACTTCCTTGCTTGCATGAGTGGCTGCCATGTATTCAACTTATATAGTTGAGAGTGCCACTACAACATGTATTTTTCTCATCCAACTGTTTGCTCCTCCAAATAGGTTAAACACATACCCCTTTTCTCCAATATGCCCCAGTCTTTGATGACATAGCATGGTCTTCTTTTCTGGGACAGTATTGATCTTGTCTCCTTCATTTCTCTGCTCAGGGACAACATAACTGTTACACCCATTAGTATAAGTGCTTCCCAACAACTTCTACAGATTTCCACACCGAACTCCCCTCATCAACACCATTTCTCTTCGTACCATCTTTCAAGTGTTCTTTCCAAATACAGTATTCACTCCTGCATCATCCAACTTGCTTACAAATATTCGGCTCTTGGCTAGTTTTGGAATGTGAAGAACCCCAGGGAGTGTTCTAATCCTTCCATCTTTTAGTAGCAACTGAACCCTTTCACGTCCCATGATTTTTGTTGTCGAGTCATCTCCTAGGAATAAATCACCACCATCATATTTTTCATATTCAGAGAACCACTCCCTGTGAGGAGTCATGTGGTATGACGCACCTGAGTTGATCAACCATACATCATGGTCTGCATGTGTATCTGTAGATGCCAGGTAAACATCACCTCCTTCTTCAGTGGAGGTTTTCGCCTCTGTGGAAGGGGTACTATCATATCCCTTTGGTTTTTCAACCTTCTTAGACTTGCAATCTTTCTTATAATGCCCTGTTTTACCACACTTCCAACATTTCCTCAAATATTTTCTTGGAGACCTAGATCTACCTGTAGATTTAGATCTCCCCCCTGAAGACTTACCAGGATTCCTGTCTTGGGTACGAACTCTTACAAATAAAGCATCTGTGCTATGACCATCCATGCTTTTCCACCTCATCTCTTCAGATAACAAGGATGCAAATACATCCTCATACTTCAATGTAGATTGAGTGGTACTACCTATTGCTACAACCAGATTATCCCAAGAGTCTGGCAAAGAACATAACAAAGTAATACACTTATCTTCTTCTACAATCATAATATTAACAGAGACAAGTTGACTTACCAGAGTATTAAAGGCATTTAGATGTTCTGTCACATAATCTCCATCTTCCATCCTAAGATGATACAACTTCTTTTGAAGAAACAACTTGTTTACCAGGGAATTTGATTGATACAAATTCCCCAACTTATCCCATAGTTCCTTGGCTGTAGATTCTCCTGAGACATTCAACAACACCGAATCTGCCAGGCAGAGTCGAATAGTACTCCTTGTTCTTCTATCCAACTTCTCCCAATCTTCCTTTGACATACCAGTAGGTGGTGTACTGGTAGTTTGTGTACTAGTAGGTTGTGTACCAGTAGCCTGTGTGCTAGTAGATGGTGTACCATTAGGTTGTGTACCAGGATCCACAACGATCCATTGTTATTTGTCTACAAGAAGGTCCTCCATCTTCATCTTCCATAGCTGAAAATTTTTACCATTGAACTTCTCTATCTCGATTTTAGAAGAGCTTGCCATTCCTCTTTCTGCACTCAAATCAACACTGCAAAAGCTCCCACTAAACCCAACACAAACCCAAGATAAACTTGATCTATCAAGACCGAGCCAAACCCTCAACAACAAAGGCATCCCTCTTAAGCCAAAAACGAGCTCTGATACCACATGTAAGTTTTAAACCTGTGAAGTACAACAATGCATATAGATTCTTAAGAAAAACATAAATTAATCAATGGCTCATTCACATAGTACACAGAGATTTATACCGAAAACCCTCAATCAGGAAAACCTTTTTTATTTCATTATATCGAATTTCACCATTCACCATACAATATATACAATGTTTTTAGGTATTCTGTAGATACCAAAACTCTAATCCCTTAATTCGGGATTAATTTAGAAAACCGCTAAAAATAACAAAAACCGCCCAATTTTTTTTTTCGAGGCGCTGCCCCGGGCTACTGCCCAGTGTCGAATGTAGCACGTAACTAGGGGGGTGGCATACCTAGGCCCCCCTAGGAAGCGCCCGACGCACATGACACAAAGAGCACTACTATGAGGGATCGTCAGACACAGTTTTTGAATCCGATGCGCCCACACACACACATGCAAAGAATATAACACATACCCAACATTCTGAACTTCACACATGAGTTGATGGAGAGGTTTGATAGGAAGGATCCATAATTACATTTCAGAGAGTTGTCACAACTCAAACAGGTTGGGACACCAAATGCCTACATCACTAAATTTCAAAGGCTTGCAGTCATAGTGATATATATATTTGAGAAGAGATTGGTGATGTTGTTCACTAAGGGTTTATTTGAACCACTACGTGGTTGGGTAAAATCCTTCAAACTTGAGACTCTATAGGATGCAATTATCAAGATACAAGACATAGAGGATGTAGTCTCGAAGACAAAAAAATTCTCCAAACCTTTCATTCCACAAAAAGGAAAGGATAAGAAACTCTTTCAAAAAGAGGGAACTCGTGAGAAGAAGATGGATGAGGCAACTCATAATTAGTAGACAAGAAAGAATCTTTTCTTCACCTGCAAGGAACCTTGGGAACCTGGACACAAGTGTATGGGCAAGGGTAAGGCACATTATATAGAAGTACTCTCAGACAATGAGGAAGAGGAGAAAGCAGAGCAAGTACAAGACAATGAGCATAATGGATCAACTGATAGGCAGTCACATGAGGAGATCAAGAGTGGGGCTATCACCACTCTATCGAGTGTCCCTAGATTTCACACATAGGATCCGTGGTGTAGTAGAGGGTCAGTTGGTCACCATACTAATTGATGGGGGGGAAACTCACAACTTCATCGACTCAACCTTGGTGGCCAAGAGGGGCATTCCTACAGTGGATTTTGAGGGGTTTAATGTAGTGGTAGTTGGTGGGAACGTTATGCCTTGCACACATAAGATCCCATAGTTATGCATAGCATTGAGAAACTACATAGTGACCGATGATTTCTGTGTAGTTGAGCTGCAAGACACCAATATCATATTGAGAGTCCAATGGATTGTTTCCATAGGAAAGAATTCAGTTGACTACCAAGCCATGGAGTTGGAGTTCAAAGCAGTAGATGGTAGGAAGGTGGTTTCAAGGGGCATGCCAAATGATGCTCCCAGGATTGTCTCAGCCAAACATATGGAGGGTATATTGAGACACATGGATGTCGCTTATGCTGCAAAGTGTTTGATCACTACCGAGAAACCTTCAGATAGTAGCAATCGGTATCATATAGACATCCAGACCCTGCTAAGCAAACATGACCGAGTTTTTATACATATACCTCTAGGGAGACCGTCATATGGGGGATTTGGGCACACTATTGAACTAGAAGAGGGAGAAAAACCTGTGATTACCACTCCCTACAGGAATCCGAAGAAATTCAAGGATGAGATTGAGAAGGACATTAAGAAACTGTTGGAGAGGAGACACATTAGGACTAGCTCTAGTCCATTCCCTTCTTCTATAGTGTTGGTGAAGAAGAAGGATGACACAATGCGGGTGTGCATTGACTATAGAGTGTTAAATAAGAAGACGATCAAGAACATGTACCCTATCCCCAGGATCGACGAGCTTCTGGATGAGTTGCACAAAGGAATGTAGTTTTTGAATATTGATCTTCGATTGGAGTACCACCAGATTAGAGTTAGAGAATAGGATATTCCAAAAATTGCTTTCAGATGTCGTTATGGGCACTATGAGTTTCTGGTCATGCCATTTGGGTTGACCAATGCACTAACAACCTTTCAGTCCTGCATGAACCGCATGTTCAAAAATAAGTTGATGAAGTTTTTGTTGTAATTCTTTGATGATATTCTGATTTATAGTAGGACATGGGAGGAACACTTGGAGCATCTGGATGAGATCCCGAGCATCATGGAGGAACACTCATTGTATGCCAAGGATTCAAAGTGTGAGTTTGGTATGACAAAGATATTATACTTGGGTCACGTGGTCAATGCTCATGGAGTACAGGTGTATAGGGAGAAGATACATGCTATACTGGTTTGGCCACCGCCCAAAAATCTTACACACTTGCGTGGTTTCTTTGGGATTTGTAGCTACTACAAGAGGTTCATTAAGGGGTTTTCACAGTTGGCTACACCACTCACAGATATCACAAAGAAAGGGGTGTTTAGGTGGACATAGGAGGCTCATAGGGCATTCGATAGGATGAAGGAAGTGATAATCACTTGCCCAGTTTTAACACTTCCTGATTTCACTCAACCCGTTGTGCTTGAGTGTGATGCATTGGGTGAGGGGATAGTAGCAATTTTGATGCAGCAGAGGCATTCGATAACATACGAGAGAAAAAATGTCACATATTCAGAGAGACTCTACTCCATATATGACAAGGAAATTCTCGCCATCATGCATGCCTTGGCGAAGTTTTGACAGTACTTGGTGGGTGGAAAATTTGTGGTTAAGACTGATACTTCTTGGGGAAAAATGACTTGAATGAAAGGAAAAAAAAGTGGGTTAGTAAACTGCAGGCATATGACTTCGATGTTAAGAATGTAAAAGGAAATAAACATGTAGTTGTTGATGCTCTCTCAAGGAAACCAGAGATATGTTCGATTGCAGAGATTTCAACTGATTGGAAATCTCATCTCTTGGTGGAGTATTCCAAGAACATATTTGCTTATGAGTTGATGGATCATAGTGTCCAGGATGACATGTACAAATTGGTGGATGACATAATCTACTACAAAGACCACATATACTTAGTCCCAGAATCTACATTGAAGGAGAAAATTATGAGAACTATGCTTGATATACCTTTGACAAGGCATCAAGGGTACTTTAAAACTTATAAGAAGATCAGAGAGAGGTTCACTTGGAAGGGCCTCAAGGATGATGTATTGAGGCATGTGAGGGAATGTGTGACTTGTCAGCATAACAAGTCAGAGCACCCATCTTGCAGGATTACTACAACCATTACCCATTCCAGAGTAGAAGTGGGAAAGTATATCCATGTATTTCATCACAAGTTTGCGTAAAGTACAGGGTAGAGAATGCATATATGTGGTGGCAATAAATTGACCAAATTTTCACATCTCTTTTCCGTATCTTCATAATATAAGGTAGCACAGGTAGCAGAGTTGTTTTTCAGAGAAATATTCAGACTCCACGGGTTGCCAAAGTATATTGTCAGTGACAATAAAACAAGTTCTTTCGTGCATTTTGGTAGAAGTTGTTTAGGTTGGCTGGCAGAAAGTTGACTCCCAACACTAGTTACCACCCTCAGACAGATGGCCAGATAGAGATCGTGAACAAGTGGTTCAGGTGGTATCTACATAACTACGTGTTCAGGCAACATAAGGCATGTATTAAGTAGTTTCATTTGGGGGAACACTGTTATAACACCACTTATCATATGTCCATTGGTATGACACCATTTCGAGCATTATATGGATATGATGCTCCTTATTTTGTTGATTTGGAATTTATGGATAACAAGGTTCCCAAAGCCAAGGATTGGATCCAAGAGAACCAAGAAATTCCAAAGGCTCTCAAGGACAATTTACAGGTGGCACAAAATCAACAGAACACTTATGCAGATAGGCACAGAGTCAAGCAGACTTTCTAGGTGGGGGACTTGGTGTTTTTGAGATTACAACCACATAGATAGTGTTCCCTGAAGGAAAGTGGTGTTGAAAAGCTTAAGCCCTGCTTTTATTTCCCCTATAGAGTGGTTCAGAGGATTAGCAAGGTAGCCTATGAGATGGAGTTGTTGGAGGGGAGTAAAATTCACAATGTGTTTCATGTTTCGTGCCTCAAGAAGGCACTGGGACAACAGGTCACTACTTTGGCATAGTTACCTCCATTGAATGAGGAGGGGCAATTGGTGTTGGTTCTTGAGGAGGTACTAGAGGTCCGGGAGAGGAAATTGTGAAACACGGTGATTTGAGAATACCTCATCAGGTGGAGAGATTTGTTAGCAGAGGATGCCACATGGGAAAGTGACCAGATCTTGCACCATCCGAACTTGTAGTTGCCTGAGGACAAGCAATCTTGGGAAGGGAGGACTGCAATGTCCCTTTCCAAATGATCTCTCTTGAAGATTAAGGAAGTATCCTAAGTGATTCTCGTAGGCTATACTCAGTGCAAAAAGTGAATTAATTAATGATTTAATGTCCAAGGAGTGGAAAAGTAACTTATTAAAAGTGACATTAAGTAATTAAGAAAAAGAGGTGTTTTAAGTTACTTAAAGTTTATAAAGTCACTTTAATTTATTAAAAGGGTCCAAAAAGGGTCAACGAAGAGATAAAAAGGAAATGAGGGACGTCCTCTCTCATTATTCACTTGTTATTTTCTATAATTGAATTTGAAAGAGCTCTTATGACTTTGGTTCTTGGGACAAAAACCCTAGAGAGTTTGGAGATTAGTTTAACTGGTGAGAGTATCCACCCGAGCTGGTCATTGAGAGGAGATCATCCAGATCTTCTTATTATGCTTCAGTGTAACAGAGTTCATCTTCTTGTAGCTGAGATTTCTTAGTTGGTGACTGAGTTTTCATGAGAAAATGTCGACTTAGCTTGAGAAGGGCGATTTTATGTGTGTGGTTTCATTTTTGTATTTGTGGGAAACATATTTCTTAGTTTGGGGTCGATTTATTTGTGGGAAGCCTTTGTTTCTCAAAGGAGGGGTCGATTCCTGCAACATTTGAACCACTATTATCCTTAATGGAGGGCTAAGTTCACTTGCATTATGTTGGACTCTCTTGCTGGGTAAACTCTTACTGTCAATGTGGCCAAACTCTTGCCTTGGGAACGAGTTATCAAAATGTTGGGCACTTTACTACCACATAAGACCGAGTTCATTGTTGTTTGGGGCCATATTCACTACTAGAAATATAATTGTCTATTATTGTACCTATTTCCTGTGTGAACAGGCAAGTTTCTTGAGGAAGGAAGTCAATTTATATCACATCAGAGCTTTATCGACTTGTGGGTGTTCTTGCAAAAATTGTGGGCACATTTTGGCAGCCAACCACAGTCACAACCACTTCATAAATTACAATGATAGTCTACAACAAGTATACCAGGTTCATTATTTGTTAATTGTTCTACTGTGTGTTGGGTTTAAATGTATTGCATTAATCACAAATAATTAATGCAATAAATCTCTTTGAGTTTGCAGTTGGTATTTCGTTCATTTTATAGTCAAGACTAGATATTTAATGCAATTTGTTGGATAGAATGTTGGGTATGAAAACCGTTTGGTAATATGTTTACATCATTAAACCAAAATAAAACCCAAAAACATTAATGGGGACATTATAGGTATTCCACCTATCCAAGAGCATGATCACGATATTCATCTTATTTTATGGAGACTCTTTCCTAACATTAGGCCTTACATATATCCCTATGCTCAGAAAACTGAGATTGAATGCATGGTGCAAGACATGTTAGATTTTGGCACCATTAGACTAAGTCAAAGTGCTTTGTCTTCTCTGGTGGAGATGGTTCACAAAAAAGACTCTTCATGGCATATGTGTCCATATTATTGAGAAGTTAACAAGCTCACCATTAAAGATAAGTTTCCTATTTCTTTCATCAATGAATTGTTAGATTAACTGCATGGATAAATTTTATTTTCTAATTTGAATCTTCTTTCAAGATATCATCAAATTAGAATGAGGGAAGAAGGTATTCCCAAAATGACTTTTAGAACACGTGAAGGTCATAAAAAAATTTTGTCATGTATTTTTTCCTTGTTAATGCACCTTCAACATTTCAAAGTTTGATGAATTATATTTTCAATCCCTTCCTTTGAAAAATTGTGATAATATTTTTGATACCAATATACAACAAATCTTGGAAAAATCATGCACAACATGTTGAGAAAGTCTTGCAATTGTTGGAGGAACAAAAACTATATGCTAAGCATTCTAAGTGTGTCTTTAGGGATCAAGAAGTAGAATATTTTGGGCATATTGTATCTCATGAGGGTGTCAAGGTGGACCCTAACAAATTTAAAGCTACGGTAGAATGGTGAATTTATAAAACCTTGAAGAATATTAGGTAATCTTAGGATTGACGAGATACAATTTCAAGTTTGTTAATAACTATGGTTGAATAATAACACCTCTAATTAACATCATTATTGAAAAAGGATGCATTTTCTTTGACTGAAGAAGCAACCCATGATCTTGAGAAACTTAAGGAGGCTATGTGTAGCACTCGTGTCTTGGCTACACCTAAAATTCACAAAAGCCTTTATTATAGAGTGTGATGCCTCAAGGCATGATCACGTTGGTGTAGTCTTAATGCAAGAAGGACGATTCCTTTCCTTTGAAACAAACAAACTTAAAGGAAAGGACTTAGTCAAAACCATTTATGAGAAGGAAATGTTATCCATATTACATGCATTTAAGAAATAAGACTCTCAAAGAATAGGAAGACACTTCAAGGTAAAAACATATCATGATAGTGTGAAGTACTTCTTGGAGCAATGAATAAATTTAGAAAAGCAACAAAAAAGGGTCAGAAAAATGTTAGGTTATGAATTTGAAATTATCCACAAAAAAGATAAAGAGAATGTGGTGGAAAATGCACTTTCAAGGAAAGAAGATGGCAATGAGACCTTATTTTTTGTTATTTCCACTCGACAAGTTGATTGGGTGAAAGAAGCAAGGATAGAATGTCAACAAAACCAAACTACATGGAAATTCATTCAAAAACTACAATATGACCCTAGTGCATCATATAAATTTTTTCTAGAAGAAGATTCACTTTGGGATACAATTTTCTTATATTTATGCAAGAAATCCCAACTCAAACAAAAGGTAATTTTTTGAATTGCACTTCTCCAGTAGGTTGAAACTCAGGAATTTTGAAATCCCATCGCAGTATTAAGAATTTTTTTCCGAGGAAGGTCTTAAAACCGTTGTTCTATCCTGTACAATGAAGTGTTTGGTTTTCCCAAACTATTGGAAATAAGAGACGATCAAGACCCCATGTCTTATAGAATCATTAGCCATACCAAGACAACATTAGGAAGATGTCTCAATGGATTTTATCATAGGTCTACTGAAGTTTGAAGGGAAGAATTCCATCACAGTGGTGGTGGAATAGCTCACAACTTATGCTTATTTTTTATCACCTTCTTATCATTTTAATGTAATACGATAATTGCAACATTCATGGAAAAAATTCAAAAGCTACATGGAAACCTTAATATTGTTGTAAGTGACAAAGATAAAATTTCACTAATAATTTGTGCACTGATTTGTTTTATTCTTTGGCTACTCAATTGGTTCGCAACTCCTCTTAACATCCCAAATATAATGGGAAGATTGAGATTGTAATAAATGTCTGGAATATTATCACTATTTCTTTACATTCGACAAATAATCACAATAGGCCAAATGATTACCTTTAGCAGAATGGTGGTACAACACTTCCTTCCATACATGATTCAAAATGTCTTGATTTATGGTACTCTATGGGTATCATCCTCCATCAATCACATCACCCTTGAGAGGGAAACCTAAGGTTCAAGCAATGGAGGATCACATCCAACACCAACAAGAGGTTCTCCAACTATCAAAGGACACTTGGTTGTAACATATCAACATCACAATGAAAGGCGCTTTGGTATGGGAGACTAATTATTTATTAGGTTACTGCCATCCAAAGAAATGTCCTTAAAGCAACAAAACAAGCATAATAATTTAACACCCAAGTACTATGGCCCCTATAAGGTGTTGCAGATGATTAGAAATATGTCTTACATATTGGAGTTTCCCTCTTTCATGTGTACATCTAGTCTTCCATGTTTCTTTTTTTAATAAAGTAATTGGTGACAATATCCCAATTTAGGCTATTATCTCAAATATTGATGAAGCAAAAAAAATCATACTAGAACCTAAAACATTCATGAATTGAAACATGAATCAAGGGACTAAGGACCCAAGCAATTAGTAAATACATCGTCAAGTGGAATAACCTACAATAAAAAATGTGACTCAAGAAGCTGATTTTTTCATATAGAAGCATCCATAAATGATCAACATCAAGGGAAGTGCTTTTTTGAATGTGTGAGACATGCTAAACCCCTAGTCATATCCCTAATTTATTATCATTATATTAATTATAGTTATATATGCTTATTATAATTGGATTTATTATGCTTTTGCCTCCTATACATACATCACAAAGACTCATTTGAATGATCATCTTATCTTGTTGTTGTAGGGATTTTTCTCTATGAGTAGATAATGAACTCCCAAGTGAGTGGGTTGATATCTCATTGCATATAACTGATAGATCACTAACTTTATTTCCTTGATTAATGTTTTATGATATTAAATTCAATGAAGAAGGGAAAAAAACATGCCTTTGAAAACCTGGTTGAGTATTGATCCACATGAACAATATTGATCCAAAGAGTCCTCAACCCTTGCCTCTCTTATAGATCTACGCATAATCAAACATACACAACCTTCCCTACTCTAATATATACACTTTGCTTATTTGTAAAACACTAGATCCAAATTACTTTTGGGTCAAATAATTCACCACCAATTACTATATCTTTAATTTAACAAACATACATAAGAACAATAAATGAAATTGAGGGTCAAAGAAGGTAGATCTATACTATATTCAATATGTGCACAAAAAGTAAACCATATTTGATCTTGTTGCAATATCTCCATCGCCTAGATATGGGTCCCTCCGTCTTCAACCACATGGATATAACTCCTTCTTTGTAACATACCCAACCACCCCTATATACTATTGGGATGGTGGGGTACTCCAAAATTTCCTTCCACCAATCCAATATTTTGCTATGATGCCTTTTATAATACTCTCACCCCTCTAACTAGGTTGGAATCCACATTACATAATTCTGATACTATATTTATTCATTATCTTGTTGTTAATTTAATTAATGCACACAATACAACACTACACGATCATACATATAGACATATAAAAAAATTATTCATAACATAACAACAATAATTCAACATAATTACACATAACAACATGTACACTTATCTCCAAGGAAGAATTCACAATTAGATACAAATGAAGGACATTCCACCCAACTGTAATATCTATGGCACTTAATATCTCTACAATAGGCCACCCCAAGCTGGGGATATGAGTCCACGAGAATGAATTCCCTATGGCTGGCTTTAATCCTCTCACTCAGCCCATTCCTAGAATTTGCAATATGTTCATTCTTACAACAATTCTGATACACTATCTCTCTTTCCTATTTATCCTGCACAACCCAAGGAATGGAATCCCCTTCTTTTCCATGCATCCCCTCAGGCTATTTCACTTCCTTCCAAGGCTCCAATATAGAATAACTAGAAAATCTTAATGCTATTGAATTCAAGGACTCTCAACTGTAATTACTTGTCTCAATGACATCTATATCCTTGACACATGGCCACAATTTCTTTCATGGGTTCATGGAAACTGATACCCATAATTTGTATACAACATACCTGCAATCACTTAACCTACACATAGGCTTTAAGACTACATTTTCCCAAGGAAGAATGACATAATCCCCTACATTCTAAAATACAAAGATTATATTTGCATGCCCATAACTAGCCATGTGGCTTCCCAAGAATTCCATGTAACTCTCCTTGGAAACTAATCCCAAGGTTGATATCATAATGCAAGAACTTATGATACAATAAGGTATAAGACTCAGGCTTAGGAATATAATAATATATTTTGGCTTTGGACCCTTTGAGCTCCCTTTTATTTCTCTCATGTGGAGTCATAGCCCCCATGTTCTTGTAATTCCTCGTTTGTAGATGGTGATGTTTATTTTTATTATTACCAATGTGTTATCCCCATTTTGTGGGATAACTAGGGAGATCATGTATCAAGGCCCTCGGGTTGAATATATGGAGTGCCGAGAGACTACATGACCAACAATGTCCACTTGCACATACAAAATCCCGCTCCGTCACCACATTTGATCCATTGTTAGCGCATCCACCACACTTGCTAGCTTCTGGAAGGAAGAAGTGTCTTGATCCATGCGATACAAGTCATATATTGTGGCAGGTAATCACCCTAATATTTAAGGCATTTTAACAGGTTATATTTAACCTACTTTTGATTATAGAACGCATGCTTGGACATTATGCCTTTGACCTTGTTTCACCTAGGTGAGTGTCATAGATTTCCTAGAAAGTGGCCAACCTTTGGGAAAGGTTTGCAATTGGGGGTCCCTTGAGGGGTTATCGTACCATTCCCTACCATACATACCGCTTTACACTCATTACATTCCCATCGTATTTCCCTCTTCTAGGCCCTTTAACTTTAGTGACCCAAGAAGGGCATGTACCTCATTTCATGGGAAGAAGGGGCTGAAGGCCCAGAGGTATTGTTGTTGGATAAAAGGATAAAATCCTAGATATTAACCTTCCAGATGCTTCACCCTAGGATCCCTGAGAAAGCAATGAAACAATTCTCTGTAAGAAAGAGGGGACTTACAAGAATACATGATAATGAATGATTAAGGGGTTATTTGGAGGATAGGAGGTCTCATCACGAGCCGACCTATCATGATCATGGTTATTTAGTGGTATGATATTACGATCATATGGTCACCAAGCTAGGGTAGCGGTTCTCAGTTATACAACTGAGAGAAGGGGGGTCTCATCATGAGCCATCCTTCTCATTTCCGCAAGGTATTTGTGGGCGACATTGTCATTATCTGGACACCATGGTAGGATAGTGGCCTTCAACGCATTCCTTAAAACATGAAAGAAACAAAGAATGGCAAGAAGATGGGCTTGGAAAAAATGCATTGCAAACGAAGGTGCCACACACCCTCTACAAAGGAACCCATAATATTGTTGATGATTGCAATTATGTGAGACATTCTCCAAGACACAAACCTGAGAGAGAGCCCCTGAGAAGGGTGTGTGGTTCCTATCTGAGACAGAGATGGAACATAGATATGGCCTCCTCCTTACAGAGAGTTGAGAAGAACTCCAAATGATTCTCTTGTGTAACGCAGTGAGAAAGGAGATCTGCAGAGTTGGACGTGCCTGTGGCTAAGCACAAGGTGAACATGTAAAATCCCAAAGTGTTGGGTGCATCATCATGAGACAAAAATGAAGATGATGTATTAGCCTCCTCTGAGCAGAGAGTTTATGAGAAACTCCAAATTACTCTCCTGTGTAATGCAGTGGGAAAGAAGATCCATTGAATGGACGTGCCTGTGGATGAGCACAGGTGAACGTGATCCTAGTGGCTGAGCACTAGTGAAGAAGTGGTTCTTCTATGTAATGCAGTGAGCTAGAGATATGGAAATCCCTATGGATGTGCCCCTAATGGATGAGAACTAGTGGGTGTATAAGATCCCTTGATATATTGTTCAAGATTCAGACCTACCTGTAACTCTAATTGTAATGTAAAGGGTACAGGTTGACCCCACCTTAATGTGATTAATAATTAATGTAAAAGATAATTAATTTGGTTAATATTAATTATATTGTGAGCTAGTGAGGTCATCCCTGTTGTGCCAATAAACACTTCTGTTGAACGGTTTAGTCTAGTATAAGTAAAGGTAAATTCCCCATTGAGGAAACATATCTTTCATGTGAGTTTGGAAATTTCAGCAAGTACACTTCCTTGGGAAAAGTGAGCACCTCTCTTGGGTGCTAGTCTTCTAGGGTTTGAGAACCCTCTTGTGTGCTAGGTTTTATTGGTGGTGAAGGTATTTCTCTTGAATAATATAACAAAGGATTTTGGCTGGGTTTTCTTCCCTTATTGAGAAGGGTTTCCCAGGATACTTCTTGTGTTCTTGTGCATGGTGTTTCTCCTTGTGATCTTGGTTGCTGCAACATTATTGGTTATGGTCAAGTCAAATTCTAAAATGGAATGAACTTAATGCTTAACCTTGCTCATAGAAAAATCAACATGGTATCAGAGCATAGGTCTTAAAGAACCCCTGCACAAGCATTTAAAAGGCTAAACCATCCTCCTTCTACAGTTTCGTATGACCTCTGGGGTTTCTGCAGAAATCCGTATGACCCTCATTTGATCAACTCTTTCACCCCTTTATAAGTGGATGTTGGAGATAAAATTTGTACCAAGATGTACGACCCTCCTCAATGCATCTCCAAATATCTACAAAATAAAATTCCAAGTATCTTGAGTTTTTGGCCCTAGGGTTTCTACGCTGTCTAAATTTTCTGCAGAATCATGATCTTAGATTTCCGAAACTTCTTGAAGAAACGTTTTCTCAATTCAACAAGCATTTATGTGAAACTATCAAAGTTGATTGTTGGTAGTCATAATCCCAACAAAATACAAGGTTACTAATCCAACCTAATCATTAGGTTTTTCCAAATCCAGTTGGTGAGAGTTTGATGAAACGAAACAAATGAAGAATAGAGCCTTAGTAGAAGATAAGCTTGATGGAGCAAGCAACTTCAACTCCTGGAAATCAAGGCTGCAGGTCATCCTTTAAGAAGATGACATTTTGTATGTGGTGACTAAAACTTTACCAGTCGAAACTACAGATGTAGAGAAGAATATAAGAAAGGAAGATGTCAAAGCAATAAAATTAATCATCTACTCAGTGAGAGATCATCTCTTACCTCATATTGCTAACCTGAAGACAACGTATGATATGTATGAAGCATTAAAAGAAATGTTTGAAAGTGACAACACCCTCAGAGATCTTAGCTTAAAGATCCAAATTCAAAGTACCAAGATGACGAAAGGTGACACAGTTGCTATCTTCTTTATGAAGATATCAAAGATTAAACAACAACTAGAAACCATTGGAGAAATCATGTCTGATAGTGAACTTGTCTTAACCACTCTCAACAACCTTCCAAAATAGTGGGAGCCTTTTCTTCAGAGTATCAGTGGAAGAGAAAGTATACCAAACTTTGATCGTCTATGGACAGATTATACTCAAGAAGAATTTAGACTTAGAAATAGAGGAGTGGAAGACTCCTCAGAAGAAAATCACGCTCTTTCACTTAATACAAATAAAGGAGGAAAATTCAAAAGAAACTTTAGACAAACATTCAAAGATGAAAAGTCTTCGTCAAAACTAGGTTATAATCAAAGAAGAGATACCCCTTTAAAAGACCCAGAGAATCTCAGATGGAGGTTGACAGTGAGACAATACCTTCTCCCCCTTCAGCAGTTCAGAGGGAGACAAACATTATTCTAGATAATCTAGTTGCTCCAGTTCATATGTCTAGAAATATTACAGTACGTGCATAAAAAGACATGCCTAGGACTCTGCTAGAAGGCAGAGAAACATACAAGTCCCTCAAGGGACACCTTGAGAAATGAAAAGAGTTTTTCAATGCTATCCTTTAGTCATGAACCACTTCATTGAAGAAACAACAAGAGAAACAAGAATGGCAAGATACCATAACAGAAGAATACCAATGTATCTTACAGAATGATCTATAAAATATTATTCAAAGACCAGAAGAGAAGTATGTGGTAACTTCCAAGTGGATCTATAAGAGAAAGCATGCAGTTGATGGAAGTGTCAAGAAATACAAAGCCAAAGGATTTTCACAAACAGAGGGAGTTGTATATGATGAGGCACTTGATTCAGTAAGCCCGATACACTTCCATCTATACTACCATCCATGATTTGGAAACTATATCAGATGAATGGATTCTTGATGAGTTTGGGTTTCAACAATAGTGTTGCATGATCAAAACCTATATTATAATTTACAGTGTTGGTGACGAGAGCCTGATTTTGATGACTTATTCAGAAAGCCTTGTTGTTGAAAACAAGTAATCCTTGACTTCTGATTTCAAGATGAAGGATCTGACTATGATGCTATACTTTCTGGAAGTATGACAGAGAACCAATGAGATTTTCTCGAGTCAAGGAAAATATACAATGGGAATATTAAAGAAGTTCAGTATGACAGAATACAAAAACACCGTGATAAATTTGTAGAAAATGAATGATGATGATTCAGATGAGACTGATCCACAACTGATTGGATCATTGATGTATCTGGTTAACACCAGACCCGATTCATGATATGTAATGAATATGCTTAGCCAATCCATGAGCCAGCCGAGATAGACTCAGTAAGAGAACAATAAAGGATGTATTGAGATATACACGAGGCACAGTTTGATATGGTCTGAGATATGCCTCCAAGTGTGAAATTGAGTTTGTAGGGATATGCCTATACAGATTGAGCAGAGAGTACAGTGTACTGGAAGAGCACATCTGATTGTTGTCTTACCGTAAAGTTTTCCATGGTTTCCTGATGTAGCAGGAAAATAAAACTCCGTGGCCTTGAGTACCACAAAAGCAAAGTATATAACATCGAGTGTGCGAAGCAATGTGGCTTCGCAAGCTTCTGACATATTTACTTGATCATGAGATAGATTCTATGATGATAACAAGAGCCATGTGTAAATCTCTTTGAGAACCCAGTGCTTCTTGATGGATCAAAACACATTGATATGAAATATCATTATATCAGAGATATGATGCAGAGGAGAATAGTACACATGCAATACCTTCCTACAGATGAGCAGATTGTAGACATCTTCACCCAATTAGCTTGGTGAAGAATACCTTCCTAGTTGAGAGGGAGTGTTGATGACTACAACCAAGACAAAGTTCAAAGTACATCCGTGTGAAACTTGGAATGATGAAGAATGCCTCCCTAGCTGAGAGGGATTGTTGATGATTGCAATTATGTGAGACATTATCTAGGACACAAACCTGAGAGAGAGCCCCTGAGAGGGGTGTGTGGTTCCTATATGAGACAGAGCTGGAATGTAGAGATGGCCTCTCCTTACAGAGAGTTGAGAAGAACTTCAGATGATTCTCCTATGTAACGCAGTGATAAAGGAGATCTGCAGATTTGGACGTGCCTGTGGTTGAGCACAAGGTGAACATGTGAAATCCCAAAGTGTTGGGTGCATCATCATGAGACAAAAATGAAGATGATGTATTAGCCTCCTTTGAGTAGAGAGTTGATGAGAAACTCCAGATGACTCTCCTGTGTAATGCAGTGGGAAAGAAGATTTGTTGAGTGGACGTGCCTGTGGATGAGTACAAGTGAACGTGATCCTAGTGGTTTAGCACTAGTGAAGAAGTGGTTCTTCTGTGTAATGCAGTGAGCCAGATATATGGACATCCCTATGGATGTGCCCCTAGTGGATGAGCACTAGTGGGTGTAGAAGATCCCTTTCTATATTGTTTAAGAGTCAAACCTGCCTGTAACCCTAATTGTAATGTAAAGGGTACAGGTCGGCCTCACCTTAATGTGATTAATAATTAATGTAAAAGATAATTAATATGGTTAATATTAATTATATTGTGATCTAGTGAGGTCGGCCCTGTTGTGCCAATAGACACTTCTATTGAGAGGTTCAGTCTAGTATAAGTAAAGGTAAATTCCCCATTGGGGAAACATATCTTTCATGTGAGTTTGGAAATTTCAGCAAGTACACTTCCTTGGGAAAAGTGAGCACCTCTCTTGGGCGCTAGTCTTCTAGGGTTTGAGCACCCTCTTGTGTGCTAGGTTTTATTGGTGGTGAAGGTCTTTCTCTTGAACAATATAGCAAAGGATTTTGGCTGGGTTTTCTTCCCTTGTTGAGAAGGGTTTCCCAGGATACTTATTGTGTTCTTGTGCATGGTGTTTCTTCTTGTAATCTTGGTTGCTGCAACATTATTGGTTATGGTTAAGTCAAATGCTAAAATGGAATGAACTTCATGCTTAACCTTGCTCACAGAAAAATTAACAAAAACAAGCCCTTATATGTCATGAAACTCATCGACCTATGAAGTCTAAACCCCTTCCACCTCATCACCCACTACATAACCTTGAAATGCCATCCTTGGGAGAACCCCCTACTTGAGGGTTTTGGTCTACCCAATAGGAACTTTATGACACCCCTCCCATACTTAAACTTGGTCAATTGTATAGGGTTTTGAGCACTTGTTAATTTTGATGAGGTAGTTTGATGGTGATGGAGTAATTGCACATTGACACTTGGCATATTTTCATCAGATGAGGAATGGAGAAGGCTTAGAACATGATAAGGAGGCTCAAAGAGTCCCAACAACTTCCAAATTTTCTCCAACGATAGCCTCAAGTGCCAAAATGTCCCCTAAAGGGGTGACGTGACCTTGTTCTTGTTAGAATTTCAAATTTTCTGGTTACACAGTTACAACATTTAATCCAATAATAATTGCAATAGGATCACTGAGAGATAGACAATCACATATACAATAGAACACAAAGTTTATCCTGAGAAACCCTCATGGGAGAGAAAACCCAACAACCAAAATCCTTAGTATAGATTCTTTCAACTAGTACAATAATGTGTTGTAGCTCTCCAATAAGGACCAAGACCAAAACACCAAAACAACAAGTCTCCAAGACTTGTGCACTGGACCTCTTTATGCGCTCTACGATACATAAGAGAAGTGTGTGTCGATGTCCAAATGAGATGAACCTATCCTTTATTTATACATAAAGTGTTTCTTGAAGAGACACGACTCTTGACCTAACCAACCCATAAAAATAGGGTTGACTAGCCACAATGGGGCTTTTTATAATTACAAGTAAAATACCAAATAATAAATTCTTTTGAGTTGACTTATACAATATAATTACAATGACCTTTTAAAGGTTTGACCAATACAAATATACAAGAATATGTTTTGAAGTTACACCAAAAATATTAACACTCCCGCTTAACTAGCAACGTATTCTTCTAGACACAGACTCCAAGTCTGATATCACACGAGCTCACATCCATTGACTATTGAACATGTGAATCTATACATCCTTAGATATCCATAGTGAAATATGACTTCACCCCATACATCCAAGGTCCGTGGGTAGCTCACAATAGCTACAACATGTCCCCAGGACATCCACTACCCTGCAATGCATCAATACCTGATCATGTGCACCCGTGTCTCAGTGCCAACCCTTTTTCATACTGGATGAGATTTTTCCATACTTAGTGCTAACCCTTTTTCATGCAGGATTCCACCTGTCACTCCCTCTGAAGAGGGACCACACCAAGCTTGTCCCTAAAGTACTTGAACTTCATCCTCGACAACGACTTGGTGAACACGTCCGCAACCTGATCCTCGGTAGTCACGAACTGGAGCCTAACCGCTCCCTTCTATACCATATCCCTGATTTAACAATATTTGATCTCGATATGCTTCGACCTGTCATGAAACACCAGGTTCTGTGACAACTTCATGCAACTCTTGTTGTCTCACCAAATGTAGGTTTCCTCCAGTCTGAGACCAAACAACCCAAGAAGCAGCTTCCAAATCCACACCGCTTCTTTGCTCGCTACACATACTACCACATACTCAGCTTCAGCCCTACTGAATTCCACACATGATTGCTTCATGTTGCTCCATGAGACCGTATTAGAGACAAGACTGAAGTAATATCCCGAAGTGATCTTCTGGTCAGGAATACGACCGTCCCAATCTGAATCTGAGTATCCATACAATCCAAGCTCATTGTCAGATCCATACCATAGACCATGGTCCAGAGTACCCTTATGGTACCTCAACAAATGTTTTGCTGCAACCAAATGAAATTGTTTGGGCTGCTCCAAATGCTGTCTCAAGGTGTTCACTGCAAAACATATATCCAACCTTGTGTTCATCAAATACATCAATGAACCCACCATCTTCCTGTATAAGTTAGAATCCTAAATCTATGAAGTTGTATCCTGCAACAAATTTAGATTTGATACCATCAGAGTAGCCATGGCCTTACAATCCAACATCCCAAACTTCTTCAAGATTTCCACAATATACTTTCTTTGATTTAGGAAAATCCCATCTAATCTTTGCCATACTTCTAGTCCCAAGAAGTAGTGCATCATTCCTAAATATTTCATCTCGAATTCTGGAGCCAATTTTCTCTTACACTCTATGATGAGATTTTCCACACCTGTTAGAAACAATTCATCCACGTACAACAATAAAATCATCGGTTCACCATCCTCAACCTTAAAGTAAAGGTTAGGATCTGCACTGCTCTTGGTAAAACCCAATCTCATCAGAAAACTATCAATCCTACCATACCATGCTTTGGGGCCCTGCTTCAATCCATATAAATCCTTCTTTAACCTCCACACATGAGTCTTCCTATCATGTGTCTCAAACCCAAGTGGTTTCTCCACATAAACTTACTCTTTTATTTCTCCATTCAAGAAGGCTTCCGTCACATCCATCTGGTGCACCTTCCATTTAATCACAATGACCAATGAAAGTATACTCATGATCGAGGTATATCTAACTATGGGAGAAAATGTCTCCTCATAGTCAATCACTTCCTTAAGAGAGAAACCTCAGGCCACAAATCTTGCCTTATATTTTTCAATACTGCCATCAACTGCATGTTTCATTTTGTAGATCCATTTCAAACTCACCACATATTTCTCCTTTGGTGTGGGAACCACATCCCATACATCATTATACATAATGGTTTGATATTCCTCTGATATGGCATCTTTCCATACTTGTTTTTCTCTAGCCTCTACATAAATGGAAGGTTCTGCATCCATTATGTCACACACGCATGCCACGCAACTGGAATACGGCTTCAGATTCTTACTTTCCATGAAATATTTCTCGGGGGCACCAATTCTTTCTGCATATATGATAATCTCTTGTGCCCAAGCTGGTCTTCTCTTGTGAGAAGGAATATCTATTGGTTTTTGAGATTCTTCCATGTCATGACCCTCTGGAATGACTTCCTCTGGTTCAACTACCTCTGTCTCTGGAACTCTAGAAACTTCATTCCCTTCTTCATGTACCTCTTCTGCATGGATCTGTTTGGATTTACTGAAAGCTGCATTCTCATCGAAGGTTACATATCGACTGATATCCACTTTTTGGTGATCGAGAATTTATATCCTGTAAGCCTTTGATGTGTCATTGTAACCAACAAATATGCTCTTCTGTTTGGAAGGGTCCAACTTTGTCATCTTTTCCTTGGGGACCTGAACAAATAGAGGGCAACCAAATATTCTGAAATGGATGACTTCTGGCTCCTCTCCTAAAAACATCTCCTCGGGTGTCTTGTTTTCTAGCACCTTGCGGGGACATCTATTCTGCATGTACACTCTCGTCTTCACTGCTTCTACCCACAAATGCATAGGAATATCTTGATAATGAATCATGGCCTTTATTGCTTCCATGATCGTCCGATTCTTCCTTTTTTCTACTCCATTCTGCTGAGGGTTATAGGAGTACAAAGCTCCCTCTTAATCCCAACTTCCTTGCAATACTCCCTGAATTCTTCTGAGGTGAATTCACCTCCATTGTTTGATTGCAAGGTCTTTATCTTCCATCTTGTCAGGTCTTCTACCACTACCTTGAACTCTTTGAATTTTCCAAAAACTTCATTCTTTGTCTTAAACAAATAAATCCAAGTTTTACGTGAGTAATCATCAATGAAAGATACATAATATACATGCCCACTTAGTGAAGTTGTCGATATCGGTCCACACACGTCTGAATGCATAATGTCCAAAACTCCTTTGGATCTGCTATCACTATTGGGAAATGAGTGCTTCACATTCTTTCTTTGTGCACAACCTTTGAACACACCATCTGGTTTTGCCTGGATTTCTGGTAGACATGTCACCATATTTCTCACAACAAGAAGGGATTTGTAGTGTAGGTGAGAAAATCTCCTCTGCCATAGTTCACTGGGATTCACATTATCATGAACCATTATGGAGTCTGAATGTCATTTTAATTTGTAGAGTCCTCCATCTTCAACTCTAATCATGACTGCACCATCAAAGGTCTTCCCTCTAAGCCACATAAGAACTTGACCATCCACAAATGCCACTCTAAATCCTTTCTTATCCAATGCTAAAATTGAGAGAATATTCTTCTTTAATCCTAGAACATAGAGAACTTCCTTCATTTTCATTGGCTTGCCCGAGTCTATCTTGTAGGAAGATTCTCCAAATCCTTTGATTGGATAATGATAGTCATCACCCAATTTCACCTTGTGAGGTGAATCTTTATGAACAAGGTTAGATAAGGAGTCTTCATAACCTGTCATGTGCTTGGAATCACCACTGTCTATCAACCAAGTGTCACTTCCTTGAGTAATAGTACCTACGATGGCTAATATAAGGACATAGTCCTCATCACTTGATTCATCTTTCTTTGCAACCTTATTTGGAGGCTCCATATCTTCAGTTGTGTGAGATTGATTCCCATTACCTCCTTTCATTTCTTTATTTCCTTAATGAGGGGACAATCCCTAACAAAGTGTCCCAATTCTTGACAACAATAACAACCGATGTGTGACTTGTCTCTTTGACCCTTCTTACAATTCTTAGGTGAAGAGTGCTCCTTCTTTCTCTTTCCTTTCCTGGTGTGGGCGACTAGGGATTGATCCTTAACTTCCATATTTTCTTCTCTTGTTTTCATCTTAGCTTCTTCCTAGTTACAATCTTCCCAAAGCCTATTGAACTTGGGAAGCTTCTTCCTTGAGGAAATCCCTTGGATGAATGCATCCCTCAACCTTGGGAGGCTATTCAAGGTGATCATCACCATCTCTTCTCCTTCTACTAAGTCACCAATAACTTCTATCTGGTCCTTGATTTGATTCACTCTTGAGAAGTAGGAGTTAATGGATTTTGAGTTCTGCATCTTCACATTCTTTAACTGAGTTCTCAGAGTCATTCTTCGGTTTATGTTGCTTCCTTCAAACGAATGAATTAAGGTGTCCATCATTTGTTTTGGAGAAGATAATGATGATACATGATGGATAAAGTGGTCCTTGATGGAGTTTGCAATAATACTTTTTGCTTTTACCATGTCCTTCTTAGGATTTGCCTTAGCTTCATTTCCTTCAGGTTCTTGAACATCTTCTTTGATGAACATGATCATGTTCTTCAAGAAGGAGGTTTATTCTGTACCTCCAGGCCCTAAATTTATCAACTCCATCTAGCTTCTCATCGATCTTTGTTCTGGTAGTCATCCTGCCTAGGACCACACAAAAATATGACCATAAATGAAAATTCTAAAAAGAGAGATATGAACTTACCAGTAGGTATGCTCTGCTAGGGAGAGTTGCTTGGTGGTCTTGCTTCGTTAAAATTCTCCTTGAAACTGAAAGACATAAACCTTAGGGTTTGGGTGAAACCCTAACTACAACAACTACACACTGGAAAACTGGTTCGCTGGAAAAGTGTGCTAGGCTAGGGTGAGCCTCCTGATGGTCTTGGCTTTTCCGACGACTATCTCTAGACTAAAAAATGACTCCTTTTTTTTAGGCTTCCAGATATGCAATTGGATTCTATTCAGGCTTTCTCTGATTCCATGTTAGAATTTTAAATTTTCTGGTTACACAGATACAACATTTAATCCAATAACAACTACAATAGGATCACTGAAAGATAGACAATCACAGATACAATAGAACACAAAGTTTATCCTGGCAAACCCTCGTGGGGGAAAAAACCCAACAAGCAAAATCCTCAGTATATATTCTTTCAACCAATACAATAATGCGTTGTAGATCTATAAGAAGGACCAAGACCAAAACACCAAAAGAACAAGTCTCCAGGACTTGTGCACTAGACCTCCTTATGCACTCCAAGAGACATAAGAGAAGTGTGTGTGTTGATGTCCAAATGATAGGAACCTATCCTATATTTATACATAAAAGTGTCTGTTGAAGAGACACGACTCTTGACCTAACTAACCCATAAAAACAAGGTCGATTAGACACAAATCTAGCTCTTTAATTTTGACCGCATTAACCCTTTAATCAAAGGCACTAGTCGTTGCATTGGGGAAATAAAACATTTCCTTGGTTGACATGAAAAGTTGAAGTCTTGAAGTTCTCTCACTTGGATATTGTTCCTTGAGCCTTAGGTTACCTTGCCTCATTGAGGCGTCCCCTTTCATCAATTAAAACTTATTGCTGTAATAAAACTAGCCTACAACCATTAAGTCCACAGAGATCTAACTCTTTAAACCTAGATAACTCCTAAACTAACCCTAGAAATCATATTTAACTTTGCCCTAAAAAACTACTAACCCTAGCACACTTTTTAGGCTAGCTTGAGGTGATTTTCATTGGCTAAACTTTATTTTATAGGGCTTGGTTTTCTACATACATAAGGCTGATAAATATCACTGCAATAATCTTTTTGTTGCAGCCTTGCTTTTATGCTAAAGTCTTTCTCTTTCATTCTAGAGTTGAAATAGTCTTTACTAGCTTGTCTCTTGCTTATTCAACTAGACTTTTAGCACTTATTTTGTAGTTCTTATTATCTTTTACATTCTGATATATATAATTAATGTTTTCTGCAATTAGGGACAACAATCTTAACTTGCTTGTCCACCTAACATATTGCATCATATACTTGGTTTTCCTTGTCTCTCGGGCATGTTTTCTCTCTTGGAAGGTCACTCAAAGCATTGACAACCTTAAGCAACCCTCAAGACTCATTACCAAGTTCCATTTTCCATATAGAAAATTGATCTTTAGGGGCATCCGTTCATATATCACATTCTCCGTCTCAATCCCCCCTAGGGTCACCTAGATTCCCCCCTTGAGGTGACTAACTCACCTTTAAAGTGACAAGAAAACCTGCCTAAGGTGACAACAGGTAGGTTCTCTCTTAGTTGTCGCTATTTGGTGGTTGGGTCGAGCTTTTCCCAACCTACAAATTGTGCGATAACATTTTGGCATCGTTGTCAGGGAGGATTTTGAATCCTCTTTTGAACCCTAACGACACTTTGGCAAGCTATCCCAAAGGATTTTTCCTTAGTTTTCCTGGTGACTCCACCGAAGGGACCTTCCCTTTCCACCTTTGATAAGCTTGTCCTAAAGCTTATTTGTCAACTCCATTATGGGAAATAACCGAAGGGGGCATTACCCTACCCCCAAAAAACCTTCCAAAAACCGTGAGCCCTCACCCTAAAGGTTTAATCCTTCGTCATCTCCCACTTCTCATGATTATCCATCTACCTCTCCTAGCCCTCCATCCTCACCTATTTCCTTCATGCCTCCACTCTCACCCATGCTCACCTTGCCAAGTGTTACATGGAAAACATGGGCATCAAATGTATTCAAACCTTTGGACATGACAAAGATCCTTGGATCTCCTCACGAACTCTGAAAGGATTTCAAAGACTGGCTACCCATATTTTCATGAGAATATCTCATTACGATTGAATATCAATTAGATTCCTTCCTCTGCGCTCTAGAACCCTATGACCAACATGAATATGTTCTAATGAGACTCTTCTCTTACAATTTTGTCAGAAAAGCCAAGGAGTGGTATGATAGTACTCTCCTAGGAACAATCACGAATTGGGATCTCTTTCGAAAACATTTTACCAAAATATTTGAAAAGAACAAATACTACCAATCCCTTTATGATAAACTCTATGACTACAAGAGAAATTCAGGGGAAAGTATAAGGGATTTCAACGATATATTCAACACCCTCATAAGGAGTTTCCCTCAAGACTTAAAACCTTCCTAGGCTACTATCCTCAAGTCTTACATATCAACCATGAAAGACCCATATGGGGTTTAAATTGGGAGACGCCCTACAACTTTTTTTGAATCTCAAGAAAGAGCGTGTGAGATAGAAGAAAACATAACATCCTCTATCATACAAGAGGAAAAACGTCTTGAAGGGACCTTTCAGATCAATCAGATAGATGACTTTGTCTCACCAAGGTTTCCCCTCGATGTTAGAGCTTACTTGCAAGGGGAACATGAGAAGGGAGCTAAAAGGGTAGCTCATCGCATGATAAACCTATTAAGAAAGAGGGTAGCACCAAGAAGTATACCTTGCCCAAAAAGTGAGATTTTGGAGGTTGAAAGGAGACAAGTTGCAAAACAAGTTGAAGAAGAGTTTTTGAAACATGTTCAACAAATCTTGACAGAAATTCGCAAAGAAAAATAAGTTGATGTCATCAAAGGTGAGGAGAAAGCTTTTTCCTCAAGTAGGACAAAAAACGAATGTGGCGTGGATCACATTAATATAACCCATCAGGTTCTGGAAGAGGGAATTGACAACACCTTCATTTTGGCAAACTCCCTTTTCCTTGATGAGGAAAAGAGGGAAGGATCTCGGGGCTTAGATTTTGATGGTGCGCACTCAAGCACATGTTTGGGTGCATGGATAGTCTTAATATCACCAGATAACGAGACTACCCTTTTCTCATACCGACTTGAGTTCAACTGCACAAACAATATTTCCGAGTACGAAGCCCTTATCCTAGGAATTAACCTAGCCTTTGATATAAACATCAAGACCCTACACACAAAAGGGGACTCCGATCTAATTGTTTCATAAGTTAATAAGAAATTCGTTGCTAAAAAGCCAAGGTTGAAACAATACATGGATGTTGTGTGAGATGCCATAATGAAGTTTGACAAGTTTTCCATTGAAGCTATCCCTAGGGAAGATAATAGTTTGGCAAACAACCTTGTTGTCTCCGCTTCCACCTTGCAACTTTTCAAGGAAATTGGTCTGTATAAGGTGGAAGTATATTACAGACCCTCTTTACCTGACAACTTATAACATTGGCAATTTTTTGCTAACAAAGTCAACTTCTACGCTTTCTCCAAAATGAGGGTGAATTCTCAGAGGCCCAAATAAATCTATTAGCTGAAAAGGTTGATATTGAGATCATAGATATAGATGATGGACCCTTACCCAAAGGTATCATCCCCTTAGAAGATATTTTTGATCGGAATGACATGTATAAGGGGAAGCCCTCAAGCAAAATCAATGATGAGATCATTTAATTCAACATTGGAACCGAGGAATCCCCAAAGATGATCAAGTTTGGGAAAGGAACAACAACTGATGAAAGGGAAAAGTTGATTTCCCTTATAAGAGAGTTTAAAGATGTATTTTCTTGGTCTCACAAAGATATGAAGGCTTAGCATGAAGATGTCATAAAACACGTTATTCCCCTCATAGATGGCACAAAACCCTTCATACAAAAACTCCGAGAAATGAACCCAAATGTTGCCCCACAGGGACAAAAGGAATTAAAAAAGATGGATTAGGAAAGCATAATTGAGCCTATCAGATATTCATCGTGGGTATCTAATCCAATCATTGGAAGTAAGAGGACTGGTGAAATCAAGATATGTGTAGACTTCAAAAATTTAAACTAGGCTTCACTTAAGGACGATTATCCTCTGCCAAACATGGAGTATATTTTGCAAAGGGTCACCGGTGCAAAAATGATGTCCATGTTTGATGGCTTCTGTGGATATAATCAAGTATTAGTGAAGGAGGATGATCAACTAAAAACTTCTTTCACCACCCCTTGGGGAACCTATAAGTATTGAAGAATTCATTTTGGACTAACCAACACATGGGCCACTTTCAACGTGCCATGGACTATGCTTTTAGAGATATGATCGGAAAAATTATAGATATCTATCTGGATGATTTAACCGCCATCTCCAAAAATAGGGAACACCATATCCAACACTTAATAACTATTTTTCAGAGATGTAGGGAGTATGGCATCTCTCTCAACCCTAAGAACTAATTTTTTGGTGTAGAAGGGTAAGTTACTAGGTCATATTATTTCTGAAGATGGAATCACAAAAGACCTTGCCCGGGTTGAAGCCATCAAGAAGATACCTCTCCCTAAAGGCAAGAAAGCACTGCAATCTTTCTTTGGCCAAATTAACTGCACAAGGATATTCATTCCAAACTTTTCCAAGATTGTTAAACCCCTTAATAAATTTCTAAAGAAGGATGCCCATTTCAAATGGGAAAATGAAGGTAAGCTTTCCTTCCAGTATATCAAGGAAGCAATAATTGTTGCACTAGTCTTGGTTAGCCCAAAATTTTCCAAAGACTTCATCATATTTTCTTTCACTTCAAAGGATACCATTGGATGGGTTTTGTTACGGAAGAATGATCAAGGGGATGAACCACCAATTGCTTTCGTGAGAAAAAATCTTAGAGACTCAGAATTGAATTACACCATTATGAAAAAACAATCTTACACTCTGGTCAAGTCTCTCAAATACTTTCAAACTTATGTAGGATACAAGAAGATCAAAGATTTCGTCCCCTACTCCTCTGTAAAGGATATTTTATCACAACAAGATTTCCTTGGATCGAGAGGAAAGTGGGTTTCACAGATACAAGAATACGATTTGGAGATCAAACCAACCAAGATAATTAAAGGGAAAGGAGTTGCTAAAATGATGACATAAAGCAATCAAGGAACCATCGAGGTAGGAGAGAATGAACAAGTCAACATTATCGTAAGTGAGATTGAGAACAATGAGTGGTATTTAGATGTCATTTATTATTTGAAAAATCTCAATTTCCCTGATCATTTGGTAGAACATAAAAGAAGAGCCTTGAGACTCAAAGCTATGAAGTATTTCCTAATAGAGAACGGTCTCAGGTGGAGGAACTTAGATGGGGTAATCCTCAGATGTGTTAATAAAGAAGAAGCTGACACGTTAATGATTGACCTTCATTCATGGCATTTTGGTGGCCATTTTGCAGCACACACTGCTACCCATAATATTTTAAGGGGAATATAATATTGGCCTATTATTTTCTCCGACATGCATCAATACGTTAGATCTTGTTAACCGTGCCGATTTTTTACCAGCAAGAAACACCTTCTTTCCCTTCCCCTTAAGCCAGTCATTGTAGAAGCACCCTTTCAACAGTGGGGATTGGATTTCATTGGCGAGTTCAAGGAAAACTCTAGTAATGGGTATCGATGGATTTTGACCACCACTGATTACTTCACCAGATGGGTTGAAGTTGTCCCAACAAAGAAAGCAATAAAAGAAGTTATGATGAAGTTCCTTGAGGAAAGGATTATTACTAGATTCGGGCTAAGATAACCACCGATAATGCCAAAGCCTTTAGCTCAATTTCACTTAGTGAGTTTTGATTCAAGTATGGGATTGTTTTACCACACTCCTCAATTTACTACCCTCAAGGAAATGAGTTGGAAAAATCCAACAACAAAAACATTATGAACATTGTGAATAAGATTGTTGGGGAAAATAAGAAGAGTTGGGTCAATAGAATTAAGTATGTCTTGTGGGAATAAAACAAAACTACCAATACCTCCATCGGATAGAGCCCTTTTGAGTTGGTATACGGGTTAGAAGCTCGCTTTCCTATAAATATCCAGATCCCAACATTACAAATAACCCAACAATTCGGTACAGATAAAGAAGCATTGCAGGGGTGAATTGATCAGCTCGTGGAATTGGATGAAGCTCAAAGAATGGCCTTTGATCAAATGGCAATGAATCAAGAAAATCTGAAAGGAACCTTTGATCAAAAGGCAAGGCAAAGAAATTTCAAGGAAGGGGACCAAGTCTTAATGTGGGACAAGAGGAGAGAAAAAATGGGAATCCATCAAAAGTTTGTCAGTCTTTGGTTAGGGCCTTACAAGATATAGGAAATATCCAGACCAAACTCTTTTACTTATCCATGATAGAAGGGAGGAGGATGCCACTACTGGTGAATGGATCGCTCCTCAAACATTATTACCAAGGCGACACTTGATTTCTTCAGGGCCCGTGCCCCAGTTAAGTAGGTAGGTCATATTTATTTCCCTTGCATTTGCATCTTGATTGCTCACATTAGTTTAGATGCATTTCATATTCATATTGCTCTACTTACATATTGATTTCATGCTTAGTTTAGGAAAAAAAAAAAAAGAAGCTAAAATTTTCTTATCTAGATTAATTGTCATTTGGATTTTTATTTATATGGATGAAAGGTGATAGAACCACCCTAAATTTGATGGTTTTTGTTTCAATGTAGGCACAATTCTACCAAGAGATGTTGCAGTTATCATGCACTCTACGATGATCACATGTACCCAAGTAAGAGCCAGATGTTATCCCCATTTTGTGGGATAACTAAGGAGATCATGTCTCGAGGCCCTCAAGTTGCAGATATGGAGTGTTGAGAGACTACATGACCAACAATGTCCAGTTTCACATACAGAAGCCCGTTCTGTCACCACATTTGATTCAATGTCAATGCATCCACCACATCAACTAGCTTTTGGAAGGCAAAAGGGTCTTGCTCCATGCGGTACAAGTTAGGTATTGTGGCAGGTAATCACCCTAATATTTAAGGCATTTGAACATGTTGTATTTAAGCTACTTTTGATTATAGAATGCTTGCTTGGACATTATTACTTTGACCATGTTTCACCTTGGTGAGTGTCATAGATTTCCTAGTAAGTGGCCAACCTTTGGGAAAGGTTTGCAGCTGGGGGTCCCTTGAGGGGTTATCGTACCGTTCTCGACTGTACATACCACTTTCCGCTCATTAAATTCCCATCATATTTCCCTTTTCTAGGCCCTTTGACTTTAGTGACCCAAGAAGGGCATGTACCTCATTTCATATGAAGAAGGGGATGAAGGCCTAGAGGGATTGTTGTTGGCTAAAAGGATAAAAGCCTAGATATTAACCTTCCAGATGCTTCGCCCAGGGATCCCCAAGAAAGCAATGAAACGCTTCTTTGTAAGAAAAGGGAGGCCTACAAGAATAAATGATAAATAATTCTTAAGGGTTTAGTTGGATGATAGGAGGTCTCATCACGAGTCAACCTATCATGATCATGGGTATTTCAAGGTATGACATTACCATCATTTGGTCACCAAGCCAAGGTCGTGTTTCTCAGTTATATAACTGAGAGAAAAGGGGTCTCATCACGAGCCAACCTTCTCATTTCCACAAGGTATTTATGAGTGGCATTGTCATTATCTAGACACCACGCCAGGATAATGGCCTTCAACTCACTCCTTAAAAAATGAAAGAAACAAAGAATGGAAAGAAGATGGGATTGGAAAAAATGCATTGCAAATGAAGGTGCCACACACCCTCTACAAAGGGACCCATAAATGAGATAATACGAGCCCTTGTATGTCATGAAACTCATCGACCTATGAAGTCTAAACCCCTTCCACCTCATCACCCACTACATAACCTTGAAATTCCATCCTTGGGAGAATCCCCTACTTGAGGGTTTTGGTTTACCCAATAGAACCTTTATGACACCCCTCCCATACTTAAACTTGGTCAATTGTATAGGGTTTTGAGCATTTGTTTAATTTTGATGAGGTAGTTTTGATGCACATGTTTAGGTGCCTTGCTTATTAGACATGGTTTATACTTGTCATGATATATTTGACTTGTTATCTTTGGAGGGCGTACCCTTTTGTTTTGCAGGACCTCGCTTGGTGTCCAATTTTGGGAGAACAAGCCTAGGTTGGGCTTCCATGGGGCAATGATCCCATAGGTTGGATGTGGTAAGCCATCACACTAGATCTCAAAGATATTCTTTTGGAGGCTTACTTGACATCATGGAGGACCTTATTTAATCCCTAGCACCCAAACGATTTTCCTAGGAGAGGAAACACATCATATTTTGAGGGTTGACGTCATGCTTGAGGGGGTTTGATGGCGATGGAGTGATTGCACATTGACACTTGGAATATTTTCAATGGACGAGGCATGCATAAGTCTTAGCACATGATGAAGAGGCTCAATGACTTGCTCAAGTTCCAAAACGTCCCCTAAAGGGGTGACCTGACCTTGTTCTAGGGTTTCTTTTGTGTAAAAGTTGAATTTTAAGATGAATTGTTTAATATTATTTTGATGAAAGGGGTAAGATAAGGGTTGTTGACCCCTTATCTTATGTTTTACCCTTGCTAAGTGGACAAACTATGTAATAGACATTTTGTATAAATATAGATAATGAAATCTCATTTTTAATCATAACTCTCCCATTGTGAAGAGCTAAGGACTAAAATTTTCTCTACCTTCAAGGTTTTTGTTCTCTTATGCCATGGTATGGTGATCTCTTTGGTTATGGACTACATTATGATGATGCGCTAGCTCTTGGAGGTATTTTTCTAGCTATTGTGGTGGTTTATCTTGGCATTTTATGGTTCATCTTGTTGCTATTTAGATTGGTAAGGCATTTTACTTGTTGCTATCATTTGTAATTCAAGCTCAAGGTTGATTGTTGCTAAGGATATGTAGGGAGTATAAGTGCATACACCGCTACTTTAGCTCCAGCATAAATTTAAGCATAGAATTATTGTTTGCAAGGGTTTTCTAAGGAAGTATAAGGATATACACCCCTTAGTTTAAACCCTATCTTGGTTACTTGCCTTGGGAAATAAGAGGATTTATACCCCCAAGGAGGTAGTAGCTCTAGCTCTTTAATTTTGACCCCATTAASCCTTTAATCAAAGGCACTAGTAGCTCTAGTTCTCTCACTTGGATATTGTTCCTTGAGCCTTAGGCTACCTTGCCTCGTTGAGGCATCCCATTTCATCCATTAAAACTTGTTGATGTAATAAAACTAACCTACAACCATTAGGGCTACAGAGATCTAATTCCTTAACTAACTCTAGAAATCAACTATAACTTTGTCCTAACAAACTACTAACCCTAAGGCATTTTTTAGGCTAGTTTGAGGTGTTTTTCATTGGCTGATTTTTCTATTATAAGGCTTTGTTTTCTACATCCATAAGGCTGATAAATATCATTGAAGTAAGCTTTTTGTTTCAGCCTTTCTTTTATGTTAAAGTATTGATCTTTCATTCTAGAGTTGAACTAGTCTTTACTAGCTTGTCTCTTGCTTATTCAACTAGACTTTTAGCACTTATTTTGAAGCTCTTATTATCTTTTACATGGTGATATATGCCATTGATTTTTGCTTCAATTAGGGACAACAAGCTTAACTTACTTGTCCACCTAATATATTGAATCGTATACTTGGTTTTCCTTGTGTCTCAAGCAAGTTTTCTCTCTTGGCAGGTTACTCAAATCATTGACAACCTTAAGAAACCCTCAAGACTCATTACCAAGTTCCCTTTTCGATCTAGAAACTTGACCTTTAGGGGAATCCATTCATACATCACATTATCTGTCTCAATCACCCTTAGGGTCACCGAGATTCCCCCCTTGAGGTGAATACCTAACCTCTAAAGTGACAGGAACACCTACCTAAGGTGAGAATGGGTAGGTTCTCCCTTAGTTGTCGCCATTTGGTGGTTGGGTTGGGATTTTCCCAAACTACAACTTGTGCGATAACACAATGTACAATTACATATTACATCATTCGATCTTCATCTGTTCATCATAAACATATTTACATTGCTAATCTGAGGATCAAATCGGGGGTATTACATTCCCCTCCCCCTAGATTTTGCACCATCCCCAATGTACATTACCATACATATATACAATAAATTTTACATCCAAATTTTAAACCCAATGTGGGTATTCCTTCCACATTGCATCTTCTATCTCCATTGGACCTTTACTTGTCCCATGCCTTTGTTCCTGAGCACTATGTCCTTCTTGTTTTCTGATATAATCCTTAGTTGTAGTTGGTATTGCATTATTTTTCCCTTGGAATTTCACCATCCTTGGTGTTCTTCTTTACAGGTACTTAATTCATGTCTTCATTCTTCAACTGCTCTTATAACAACCATCAAGAAAACATACATGTTATAGGCATTTTCATAAAACAATTATCTTATCCGTAAGAGTTCTCAATTCCCAAAATGTAAGCATGTATTAAAAAATGAGTATGCAACATTAATTCAATACTTATCTACATAACTATTTTTTTGCTTCACAAGGTTGCCATGGGAAAGAACTTAGCTCATTGTTCTTCCTAACACCCTTCTTGATTTCAACCATCTTGTCACATGCATTTTCCCATAATAATTTCACCCATGTAAGTTCCCTCTTCCTTGTTGCACTCACCCTTCTAGGCTCAGGCATCCCCTTCACCACTAAAGAGTTCCTCAAACAATCCATCTTGCTAAGGTTTTCATGTGTAGGTAGAGTGTCAAATTACTACCAAGCATCCACTACCAATCTCTAATCAATAACTTGTGGATACCACATGATACTAGTGGCATTCTTCTCGAGTTTTCTTTCTTTCTTTTAGCCATCGTTATTTTCCATAAATTTGTTCTCTTGATAGAGATTTCATGTAGTACATCCAAGTATGACTACTCTGGCATGCAATTCTTCCATTACATCCACAAAAACACCTGAAACGATCTCAAATTCATGAGTTAGCAACAATTTCATCATTTTAGCAGTTAACATATTAATTTCAATGAAAAATAACACAAGTATGCATTTACACAATGCATTTAATCATATATGCCAACATATGTGTGTGCATATTCACAACTTGCATACTTTCACAATTTACTCATGCATATCTACTCAATGCATCCTTGCATTGGTTCAAGAGTACCATACTCTTGTATCATGTATTTCACCATGATGATTAGGAAGGTCTAGCCAACACTTCGACACATCATCCAACCACCTCCTCAATACTTGCTTGACCACCTGGACACCTTTCTTTTTATCCCAACACAACACTAGGCATATTCCCCTTCTCCACTAAACAATACCTGGGGCATACTGCAGACATTTCCCTTCTCTACTCTGTAGTCCCTCAAGAACCCTTCCCCTCTTAATAAGGTGATCTTCAGTGTTGATTAGAAGGTTTAGTCCAATACACCAATACAAGTAGGGATTCCATTGGACACTTGTGTAGCACTATAGCCTTTCTATATCCAACCACATTATGTCCTGACATATGGATATATCCTCTAACATTCACCTCTATAATAGGATTATATATCCCGACTTACCTTGATTATTAAATCATAACCAACATAATATGACTTGCCATTTATTTAATAGAAATGCATTCGAAATTTAAACAACTTTTATATATCCAAGGCATTCCACCTATACCACACCAAGTGGAATATCATTCCCATCGATGCATTCAAATGAAATTATTATATCAATTTAAATATCAAATTCTGACTGAGGGAAATCTTTGTCATCCTCATCTTTTCTTCATAAGTCTGACTGCCATATGTAGCAATATCCCCAACACATTTAGCCATGCTATCAACATTTTCCTGGTTACATAATCCATCATTAGCCACATTCAATCATAAAAACATTTTTATTGCATTTATAACAACATACTACTCTTAGTCTATAAGCATGTTATATGTATGACCAAGAATTTCCATATGATCTAAAGCATATATATATGCACCTAATATTCACTCTTAGCATGCCTACTAGTGCATATGCATTCTAGCTTTTTAATCTCTCGCAATTCTAGCATTCCTATGCTTTAAAACTCTAAACATATAATATCTCTTTCAATATTAGAAAATATATCAAAATAACAAGAGACGAGTTAAGAATTTTCCCCTTGTTATCATGGTTGACTTGTTGGCCACGTTTACCATTTATTGCTACAACAACTGTATCAACATCCTTTAGCTTCTAGTATCATTTTCTAGCTCCCCTTGTTGTCTTTGACTATCCTCAAATCCCATTAAATTTTTGCACATTCTATGCTCTCATTCTAATCATCTATGCAATGTTGATCCATTTTATGAGCACTTTCTAACCAAGTCCAACTTGATTTCTTTACATTACCTACCAATATATCATATTGGTATTCCAACCTCATTAGTTTTTATCCCTACTTAGGCAATCTTTTCCCAACTTTAATTTTCCTGAAGTATCCAATACTTATGGTGCTATAACTTGCATTTACTTTAGCTTAATATTGACATTGTAGTCTTATTAATCATTTCCTTCTTCCATGGTTAATATAACCTAAGCTTGGACTTCATTAGTCAACATTTCAACCCACTGTAATGCTACATTTATATATTCTTTTCCAATTTCATACAGACTCCTCCAATGTCCACTTTATTTTACATCCAACTGTAACTTTAGCTAGACCTTCCAACATTTCATAACATTGCAATCAATTCCCTTCCATATTCATATGGTCCTGTTTCAAATTCCATTCTCTTGTGCAAACACTGCCAAGTTGATCCAGGAGGATCTAGGAACGCTCACAAAGGTCTAGGAGGATCTGGAATGCTCACATAGGTCCAAAAGGATTAAGAAATGATCAACATTCAATCTTCCCAAATTCTCTCAAAAATGCCATCAATGCATAGAGCTTAACGATATCTTTCCAAAGACACAAAAATTGCCTCAAAGGAAGTTCGTATGCAAAATTTATGAATGGTGAAAATTCGGGTCAAACTAGGGGCAAAAGGAAAAAAGTTAATAGGGTAAAGGTGACACGTGTCACCACTACAAGGGTGACACATGACATGACTATATGACCGTACCATACATACAGGTGGATGAATGATGTGTTGACATGTGGTAGACAATTATTGATGTGGCATGTCCAGTTGGTAGGTGATGTGGAAATTCATATAGTCAAAGTGGACCAATTATGCGTTGACAGGTGGTGAAGACAGACCAATGAGAGGTTGCCATGTGGAAACCTCCCATTGGCCATTATGGTTTATGTTTTTCAAAATTTTGTTGGAGCCCAGAGGATCGAACTCAGGTCTCCCACATAGCAACCAAACAAACTAACCATTGCACCGTTTCATTATCACTTAACCATATATGAGGCAAGTTGTATTTAAAGTTGTTTGGTGGTTAATCGGTTGGAAAAAGGACTGAGAGACAAGCCCTCAACCCATATTCTATGGATTTTCCAATATAACCATGATCATAAATTTTGTGGGGATAAACCATATGTATCAACATGCTCTCTCTCTCTCTCTCTCTCTCTCTCTCTCTCTCTCTCTCTCTCTCTCTCTCCACACACACACACAAACACACACACGCACACACACATTAAGTTACAACCAAAAGCACCGATGGGAGAAGGTCCGCATGTTTGAACTCGTGACCTCTCCCCCCATAACCCAAAGTTGTAACCACTAGACCATAAGTTATGGTTTGTTATAACAAACCAATAACTTTGTTATGAATTCGATGCCTATGTAAGTGCTAAGGTCAGGCCACAGTTTGGCCGACCTAGGCCATTTAATGGTGCATGGACCAAGACAAGTACACACACATCAATGGCAGAGTACGATGTCTCAAAGTTCATTCCTGAGGGTAATTAGACTTTGACGCTACACCATAATGTGTGCCATGGGGTTACGACACAAAATTTTATGTTCTTTACACTCATTTTTATCGAAATTTCGCAAGGAATTAGATGGCATACTCTATTTCTAAGTTTGAGCAATGTAGAAAAAGGTCAATGTAAAACACAAGCATTTGAGCATTAATAAAGAGGTCTCTATTGGAAACGGACCCAGAGACATAGCCCAAATTGGGTGAACTTAGTTATCAAACTTATGTATGTGATTTTAATATTGTTATTCTATTTCCGCTTAGTTATTTGCAAGTCATTTATCATTAAAGTATATTTGGATAGATAAGTATTTCACAAGTAAATTGCAAACAGTCAAACAATCATTTTTATTTTGAAGATCAAGTAGATGTTATTATGATTTAAAGATTAATAAGCATCTAAGGGTTTTTTGGATCAAGTTGGTATCAAGGCCAGGTTTGGAAAGTGTTTGTGAGTGAATGATTACCAGGTCCAAATCCAAGTGAGGAGAAGGAAAACTTGCAAGTTACAATCTAGAGATTGGTTCAAGAAGTTTTACTTGTCGAAGAGAAATGACTTCGCCGATAAAATTGGGTCCTTACAACTCCGAAGATGATTTCTTCAAGGATTTTAATTTAATAAAATCCATGGTAGAAGAAATGTATCAGGGTCGAGAGAAGTCCAAGGAGGAAGGTGCATCAAAGAAAGTTGAACAATCAAAGAGGAAGGAGGAGGAGGTAATGAAGGTGGTCCTTTAGAAACCTCCTCACCATCATCCTCATCATCGTCTTCTTCTGAGGGAAGTAAACATTCTGCACATAAAAAGAATCCCTCTAAGGAGTCTGATCATAATCTGCCTTTATTAAAATTATATTTCAAGTTTTAATTGCCGACCAATGATGGAGAATTGAATGTCGAGAAATTGGACAACTATATCAAGCAAATAGAGGTATATTGCAGTGTTCAAAAGATCGTGGACGACACTACAAATATATAATTAACTGCTCTTCAACTAAGTGGCACAACCTTAATATGGTGGGAAAGTAAGACGCAAGTTGATCTTGTTCAAAAGGGTAAAATGATATCCTCTTGGGATAAATTTACTAAGTCTATAAGTAAACAGTTCTATCCATTAGCTTATACTCAAATCACGATTATAGAATGGCAACATCTAGGCAAGGTAAAGGCCATAATATTCAAGCATATACACATGAATTAAAAAAGAAGGCATTATCCTTAGGAATTCTGTTGTATACTTGCAAAACTCTTCTAAAGTATATTGGTGGCACGCACTCATATCTTCGACATACTATTTTAATGTTTAACCCTACTAACATTGATAAAGTATCAGTACAAGCTACTCATTTGGAGGCTAGTAAGGGGAAGCATGTGATTGAAGATAATAAGCCACACAAGTTCGAGAAGAAACCGAAAGGAAAATGTAAGAGTAAGAAGTTAGCTTCAGTAAAGCAAGTTGAGGAAAGACCTACATGTTCCCACTGTAAGAAAAAGGTACATGAGGAATCACAGTATTGGAACTGCATCCAGAATTACGACCAAAGAAGTTCAAGAATAAAGGGAAGCAAAATAATTTTGCATCGGCTTGACAGGATCTAGGATTAGATACCAGGGATGAATATAAGATCACAGCCATAGGAAGCAAAGGCATATCTACTATCAATTCTAATTCTTTAGTTCAATCTGCCAAATTGGAAAGTGTTACTGGTCAAAAGAAAAGAAGTGAGACTTTTCATGTCAGAGTTATAGTCAAGCATACAAAGGTAGATACTTTATTTGACAATGGATTTAAAGTGAACTTAATATCTGAAGAAATTGCTAAGAAGCTGGGTTTGAAGACGACACCTCATAAAAATCCATATCCATTAGGTTGGGTGTGTGAAGATGCTAAGTTGCAAGTGACGAAACAATGTAAGATCTTATTTGCAATTACAACTAAGTTATTATATGAGGTTGAATTATATGTTGTGCCTCTTGACATTTGCGACATTGTCTTGGGTAGTCCATATATATTTGAAAAGAAATCTATATTCTACCGTGAAAAGAATAAATACCATATTTTCAAGGACGAGGTTGAATTTATTGTTAGATCTCATCAAATTAAAACTAATATTTCTGTAGTAAGTACATGGAAAATGAAAATATTCGTGAGTGCAAGTAAATTTTTTTTTCTCATGATAGTGAAGCAAAATGAAGATGATATAACAAATGTTATATCAAGTTGTGATCCAAATCATAAACATGAATTGGTTAAAATCATATCTAACTATGATGAGTTATTTCAGGAACCTACAGGGTTTCCTCCTCAGAGGGAGGTTGAACATGAAATTTATTTGCAACATGATGCTCCTTTTCCAAACATTGGAATGTATAGGTAATCAATGATCGAGATGCAAAAATTAAGCAACAGGTTCAAGAGTTGCTTGATAAAGGAATCACCAGACCGAGCTCCTCTTCATGTGGTTCTCCTATTGTATTAGTTTTGAATAAATATGGCATGTGGAGGGTGTGTAATGAATTCTGAGCCTTGAACAAGATTATAGACAAGAAACATCATCCTCTTCCCAAAATTGATGAATTATTGGATCAATTAAAGAATGTTGTGTATTTCACTAAGTTTGATTTGAGAAGTGGTTACCATCAGATCATAATTGCAGAAGGTGACATATGGAAAACTTCTTTCAAGAATAAGAATGGGTTATTTGAATGGTTAGTTATGCCATTTGGTTTATGCAATGCACCTGCGACATTTATGAGGGTAATGAATGATGTGTTCAGGCTTTACATATATGATTTTGTCATAATATATTTACATTATATTTTGATCTTTATTCAAAGATGGGAAGATCATATAAATCACGTCAAGATAGTCTTTGAACTCTTGAAGAAGGAGAAGTTGTATATTAAGTTGTCTAAATGTGAATTTGGAAAAACTTCTTTGGTATATTTGGGTTACATTATAGGGAATGGTCAGCTGAAGATAGATCCTGCAAAAGTAGAACTCATTGTGAAATGGCCTAAGACAACTACTTCCACAAAAGTCAGGAGCTTCTTGGGAGTAGTACAGTACCAGAAGAAATTCATTGCTAATTTCTCTTTTATAGTAGCTCCTTTTCATGCATTAACAAGTGTAAAACAAGTCTTCCAATGGGGAGGCAAGAAACAAAAATCCTTCGAGACATTAAAGGAAAATATACGCACCACACCAGTTTTGGCTCTGCCATATCTACAACATCCATTTGAAATTCAAACCATTGCAAGTGAATATTCCATGGGAGCAATATTGATGCAATGAGGTAAACCTATATGTTATCATTCCGAGACTTTTACTCAGGTTGTGATTAACTATCCAACATATGATAAGGAATTGTATGCATTGATACAAAGTGTGAATAAATGGAAGAATTACTTAATGGGAAAGGAGACAATAATTCATTCATATCATCAACCATTACAATATTTGCAGGCAAGCTACAATAATCACGACATTTCAAGTGGATGGGTTTCTTACAACAATTTCATCGGGTAATCAAGTATAAGAAATGTATTCATAATAAGGTTGTAGATATGTTGTCAAGACCAGTGATTAATGCATCCAAAATACTAAGGTATAATCCTTTAGCTCATGAAAGTTATGCTGAACAATATGCTAAGGATGACGATTTTAAAGATGTGTATGAAGCATTAACGCATGGAAATCAACAGTCTGATTATTATATGCATGATAATTTGTTATATCATCTTGGAAATATTTGTATACCTAGGGATGAAAGAGTAAATGTAATTTGAGAAGCTCATACATCTCTCATTTTTGGTCATTTAGAGGTTGGTAAGACAATAATATAGTTGCAAAAATATTGTTATTGGCCTCAAATGAATGAGTTTGTTTCCAAGTATATAAAAGGGTGTGTTATATGTACCACAAGCAAGCCTAGAAACATAAAATTGGGATTATATACGCCACTTCCAGTAGCTTCTCATCCAGGGGAAAGTATATTCATGGATTTTGTAGGGGGTTTGCTGATGTCCAGGATAGGTCATGACTATTTGTATTTCGTCATGGATAGATTAAGTAAGGTGTGTATTCTAATGCCATGTAAGAAGCATGTCACATTTTAACAGACAACACAAATGTTCTTTGCTAATGCTTGGGTTCATTTTGGGCTGCCTACATCTATTATATAAAATCAAATACTCTCGCTTTTTGGGAAAGTTTTGGTCTCATTTATGGGAGCTCATGGACACCGAGTTAAATAAGAGCACCACTTTTCATCTGCAGACAGATGAACATACAAAGGTGGTAAATAGAACAATGATACATCTATTTCGAGGACACTTCAATAAACATCCTAAGTTATGGGATGAGTAGTTTCTTTATGTACAACATGCCTATAATCATTCGATGCATCCTTCTACTCAGAAAACTTCTTTTGAAGTATGTTTGGGGTACTTTCCTAAATCACCTATGGAATGTTAATTTGGAGAAGCAAGTAAAGAATATGGACATGATGATATAAATAAAGCTAAGTGGTACATTTAAAGGATCCATCAAGTACATCAAGCAGTACAAGAACAGTTGGAGAAGAGCCAAACCAAGTATAAAGAAAGGCATGACAAACATTGGGTTGATAATTAGTTTGAAGTCATTGATCAAGTATGGTTACATATAAACAAGGATAGAATGAAGGGTGAAGGTAAAAATCTAAGGCCAATCCAATATGGTCCATTCAATATCTTGGATAAGATTGGTACTAATGCATTTCATTTATATATACCACTCTACATGCAAATATATTCAGTGGTAAATGCTGAGAATTTGAAGGTTTATGAGCCTTCTATGCTTATGGATGAAGATGAAAGTATTTAGGTTCCAATAGTTGATGATTTTTCTCAAGAGTATTTAGATGAGATAAAGGAAGATATTAGTCTAAAAAGAAGAATTAGGACTTCACAGTGAGGTGATGTGGAATATCTTCAAGTTGGTATTAAAGGGGTGAAACCAAGAAAATCAAAATGGATGGAGATTGGAAGGGCGAGGGAGATTTACCCTCACTTAGTTTTTGAGTAATCAAAAAATTTGGTGGTCCAAAAGGCTTACAATGGGGAGGAATGATTCTAGAGGATCCAGGAATGCTCAGAGAGGTCTAGGAGGATCTGAAACACTCACAGAGGCCCAAAAGGATTCAGAAATGCTCAAAATTAAATTTTCCCAAATTCTCTTGAAAACACCATCAATTTGTAGAGCTTGACGATATCTTTCCAACGACACAAAAATTTCCTCAAACAGATTTTGTATGCAAAAGTTATGAATGGTCAAATTTCAAGTCAAACTAGGGGAAAAAGGAAAAAAGACAAGAGGGTCAAGGTGACACGTGTCATCACTGCAAGGGTGACACGTGGCATGATTGTACCATACATACATGTGAATGAATCATGTGTTGACACATGGCAGACATATAGTGATGTGGCATGTCCAGTTGGCAGGTGATGTGGAAATTCATACAGTGCAAGTGGACCAATAACGTGTTGACATGTGGCGAAGATAGACTAATGAGAGGTTGCCCCATGGAAGTCTCCCATTGGCCATTATGGTTTATGTTTATCAAAAAAAATTTGGATCCCGAAGGATCAAACCCGAGTCTCCCACATAACAACCCAACAAACTAACCATTGCACTGTGACATTATCACTTAACCATGTATGAAGAAAATTGTATTTAAAGTTGTTTGGTGGTTAATAGGCAGGAAAAAGGGCCGAGAGACAATCCCTCGGCCCATATTATATGGATATTCCAATATAATCATGATCGTAAAGTTTGCGAGGCTAAACCATATGTAACAATGTAATGATCCCAAACCATTTTTTTGCTTGGAATCACTAACAAGCCACTAATTTGATTATTATTTATTGTGTATGCAGGTTGACCATGAATATTTTGGTCTTAGGGTTTATTCAGTTATTTAGCCATGGATTTATACAAACATCATTGTCATCATATGAAGATCATCAACACTACACAAGATAGGAACCACAAGCAAATATCTGAACTTTATTATAAGAAAGCAAGCACCTGATACAATAGAGAAGTAGATCTGAATAGATGGCTTCAAGGAAATACTAGAGCTGCATACAAAATGCTCCCAGAGATACAAATCAAGCCTCCCAAAGGCTGCCAATAGAAGGTGAACGCTCCACTGCAAAACTAGGGTTTCAGCCTAACCCCCAAGCAACTGGTACGACCCTAATGACTGCTGGTACGGCCTAGTGAAGACAATGGACACCAAGGGTTTGGCCCTCCTAAAGATATAGGCCTCCTGCTGCTGCCAAACTCTCTCCAATGATATATCAAGGCAATGGAAGCCTCCTCCTTAAGTATGGATCTCAAACATTGAAGCTTCCTCCTTAAACTGCAGAAACCCTAGGATGGTACGACCCTCCTGCAAGCCTGAATATGGCCAATAGTACAACCTAGCTGCATGTGTCCTCCAAATCATATGAAACTCTCCCGGATGATAGATCGGGCACCTACAAGCACTTGAGAGAAGTCTCAAGTTCAGATCTAGCTTGTAGCCTTCTAGATCTGAGAAATACTGAATCTCCAAGTCATACCCTTCCTCCTGAAATCGTCCCAACCCGCAGTAAAAGATAGGGACGTGATAACTCCTCCAAGAAGCCCTCAAACTGATGAGCAAGGGATTGCAAGCAAAAACCTAATGCTGGAAAACCCTCAAGCTTCTTCCCTATGCTGGATGAAACTATTCCTCAACAACTGGTGCGCCCCTGCAAGAAAACCTAGCTGGTACGACCCTGCTGATCCAAATGGTACGACCCTGCTAGTTCTCCGGGATAGATGATAGATGTAGAATGGTGTGGGTGGAGTATTTCATCCCTGAGACCAAGCTTGGAGCTAGGTGAGTGGAATATTTCACCACTGAGCTGCTCACTAGGGTTTGTAATATCAAAACCCTCAAAACTATATGCTCAAGAGCATCAACAAGCAAAATACCAAAATCCAGAATGAATAATAGGTGCGCTCCAACCTCCTCTTTATACTTTTCTTCTATTTCTTTGTTGAGTTAGGTTAACCCCTATGGTTAACTCCTAACTCAACCTCCAACACTTATATTCCTTCATTGAGTTATCTTTTAACTCTTTTTCACCTTTTTATCAAGTCAACTTAAGAATATAACCTTATTTTGGTTGACCCTTCCCCTCAGTGTGAGACTATGGCCTAGTGGGGATGCCTAGGCCACTGAGTCTTCTCAAAGCCTCTTCATCAAGAGGTGGGGGACATTACAGTCTCCCCTGCTAGAAATTTCTTTCCCTCAAGCAATTCCAAACATGTTTCTCTCACCACTTGTTCATTTTCCCACGTGGCATCCTCAATGGGTAGATCCTTCCACCTAATCAAGTACTCTTTGATGCTTCTCTTCCCGAGCCTCTTCTCCTGAACCTCTAGTATCTCTTCCAGAATGAAGACAAGCTGCCCTTCTTCATCCATGGGAGGTAGTATCTCGATGGGTGTGATGTGTTGGCCGATGAACCTATTTAGGCAGGACGCATGGAAGACATTGTGTATCCTGCTGACCTGTGGGAGCTCCAGCTCATAAGCCATGGCCCCTATCTTCCTGCTAACTTTGTAGGGCCCAAAGAAAAATGGCTGTAGCTTCTCTACTCTGCTTCTTTTTATAGAAGTCTGTCTGTATGGTTGGAGCCTTAGATAGAATAAGTCACCAACCTCAAAAGTACGCTCAACTCTTTGCTTGTCCGCTTGGACCTTCTGCTGGTTCTGTTCTCTCTGTAGATAATCCTTCATCTCCCCGAGAATGTCTTGGCTCTGCTGTACCCAATACTATACCATAGGTGCCCTGATGTCACCGAAGGCAATCTCTACAAAAGATAATGGATCATAGATTTAAAAGGCCCTGAATGGTGACATACCTATCAACACGTGCTGGGTGGTGTTGTAGCGGTACTCTCCTAAGTGCAACCATCTGACCCACGCCTTCTGCTGCCCTGCTACATAATTCCCGAGGTAGATTTCTACCCACTTGTTGACTATCTCAGTTTGCCCATCCGTCTGAGGGTGATAGCTGGCACTAGGGGTCAATTCTGTACCAACCAATCTGAACAATTCCTGCCAAAAGGTACTCATGAACCTGCTATCCCTATCACTGACAATGGTTTTGGGTAAGCTGTGCAACCTGAAAATCTCCCTAAAAAACAGTTCGGCCACCTGTGCTGCACTGAAGTCTGTGGCTATGGAGAATAAGTGTGCAAACTTCGTCAACCTCTCCACCACCACAAAAATGCAGTCCTTCCCTTGTGTTCTTGGCAACCCAGTGATGAAATCCATGGATATGATTTCCCACTCGTGCTCTGGAATGGGTAAGGGTTGTAGTAATCCTGCTGGGTGAGTATGCTCATCCTTATTCACCTGGCATGTAGTACACTCCTTTACATGCTTTATTACATCCTCCTTGAGGCCCTTCCATGAGAACCTCTCTCTTACCTTCCTGTATGTCTTACTGATCCCCTGGTCCCTGCCATTGGTGAGTAATGACACACCTGCAATACTTTGGCCTTGAAGGCCGATCTAGGAACCAAAAAGATTCGGCCCTTGTAGTAGACGAGGTCATTTATAATCCTGAAGTTATCATCCTGTACCTATCCATCCAATAGATGACAAGCGAACTGATCCTTCACATACTCCATCACCAAGTGGTCTTTCCAGTCAACTGATACACTTGTCATGCCAAAGATGGATGGCCTCCTAGATAATGCATCAGCCACCACGTTGTTCTTCCCTTTGACAAATTCAATGTCAAATTCGTAGGCCTGTATTCTGCTTACCCATTTTTGCTACCTCTCATTTAAGTCCTTCTGTTCCTATAGATATTTAGGACTGTTATGATATGATTTGACCACAAACCATGCACCTACCAGATATTGCCGAAATTTGTCTAGGGCATGCATGATAGCCAACATTTCTTTGTCATAAATGCTGTAGAGTATCTCAGGACCCCTAAGTTTTCGGTTCTCATAGGCAAGAGGGTGCCTAGTCTGCATCAGTACGACCCCTATCCCTTCTTCTAAGGCATCACACTCCAAGGTGAAGGGTAGGCCAAAATCTGGAAGGGCTAGGACTGGGCACATGCTCATTACCTTCTTCATCTTGTCCATCGTCATTTGATCTTCCTCATTCCATTTGAAGGCTCCTTTCTTAGTCAAATCGGTCAAGGGTGCACATAGATGAGAAAACCCCTTGACAAATTTCCTGTAGTACGTGCATATGCCCAGAAATCCTCTTAACTCTGTGAGTGTCTTAGGAGTAGGCCACTCCATAATGGCTTTTATTTTCTCCTAATGTACCTATACCCCTTTTGATCCAATGATGTGCCCTAAGTAAAGCAATTTTGACATGCCAAGCTCACATTTGGACTCCTTAGCGTATAGTGTGTGTTCCTCCATGATTGACAGAATCTGATCCACATGCCGGAGGTGTTCCTCCCACGTCTTGCTGTAAATGAGCAAGTCATAAAAAAATAACAACATGTGCTTCCTCAACTGCTTGTTGAACACATGGTTCATGCAAGATTGGAACGTGGCTGGGGAATTGGTTAACCCAAAGGGCATCACTAAGAACTCATAATGGCTATAATGACACCTGCAAGCTATTTTTGAGATGTCCTCCTCCCTCATTTTGATCTGATGATAGCTAGAACGAAGGTCAATCTTTGTGAAGTAGACAACTCCATACAATTCGTCTAGTAGTTCATCAATCCTTGGTATTGGGTACCTATTTTGATTGTCTTTTTATTCAAGGCCCTGAAGTCGATGCACATTCTCATAGTGCCATATTTCTTCTTAACTAGCATTATTGAAGAAGCAAAAGGGATAGTGCTTGGCTTGATGTGCCCCATGTCCAAAAGTTCCTTGATGACCTTCTCTATCTCGTCTTTGTACTTCTTTGGATGCCTATATGGTGTGGTGATGACTGTTTTAGCTCCTCCCTCTAGCTCAATAATTTGCTCAAACCCCATGTCTGGTGGCACCCTTGGAGGAATCGGTCCAAACACCTTGTGGTGCTTATCAAGGATCTCTTGGATCTCTGGGGTGTAGTGAACCTTACCCGGCTCATCCACACGTGCTGAAATCATGCATTCTGCTACATATACTATCTCATCTCTTCGGAAGATGGCCTCCATCCTCTTGGACATGACCACCTTTGTAGGATTCCCTGTCATGCACTGGAGCACTACCTTTCGTCCACCTTCCTCTGTAAATGACATCTCCATGGTTTTGTAGTTGGTGGTGATAGGCCCCAACGTACCGAGTCACTGAACTCCAAGGATGATGTTGGTATCTGAGAGGTCCATGACATAGACATCTTGTACCAACTCATGCCTACCCAATGTAAGCTTTATACCAGGAATGTACTTGTCACATGCCATAATGCTTCTACCTACTACCTCCACCTTTAACCCTTCAAACTCTACTGTGGGTATATGCCTCCTTTTTAGCAATGCTGAATCAATGAAGTTATGAGAGGCTCCCCCATCAATCAGAACCGATACCTTCTTCCCCAACAAGACTCCCCTCATCCGGAAGGTGTTATGTTTGGGCACTCCACTGATAGATGCCAAGGTGGATTTCTCCTCATCCATACTGTCCTATCCTGTGATCTCCTCCTCTGCTATCTCAATGGTTTCGACCTCAATTTTCTGTATCTGGACGATCTCCTCCTCTTCCTCGTTGTCTGAAGTGACTTCTATGTAATGCACTTGACCTCGGCCCATGCATTTGTGTGCTTGGTTCCATGGTTCCTTGCAAGTGAAGCAAAGTTGCTTCCTCCTTAGTTCCCTTATGGTGTTCTCGTCCACTCTGCCATGAACCCTGTCAAAACCCCTTGGATCACGTCCTCCCTGGTTCATTGGAGGTCTTTGGTATCTCCCTCCAATGTTAAGAGGTAGTCTGGGCATAAATTTTGGCCTAGCAGCTGGTCCCAGGTCCCTCGTCCTCCAGATAGCATCCTGTAGGTTGGTAGGCTTAAAATCCTTTACCCAACCCTTCAAGGGCTCCATCAACCCCTCAATGAAGAGCATCATGAGTCTGGTTGGTGATATATCTTGCACCATCACGACCAACCTCTGAAATTCTTCAATGAATGCCTCAACCGTACCTGTTTGTTTAAGCTGTGTGAGCTCCCTGAAGTGTAGCTCTGGATCCCCTTGATCAAATCTATCAATAAGACTTCAAGTGAATTCTGTGTAGGACACTATCTGATTGTGGCCTAGTGTGGTGAGTCCATGGTACCACCAATCATGAGTCTTGCCATCCAAGTACATGGTGGAAAATTTGATGGCTTCCATCTCCTGCATGGAATTAAGCTGTAGATAGGTATGTAGCTTTTGCACCCATGTCTGTGATGTCATCTTGGCCGTACCATCAAAGTACGAGATCTCTATCTTCCCTGCTCTTCGTTCAAACTCAAAACTGCTCATGTGGTTCGACCTAGGCCTATTTCTGAACTTGAGTTGACAATATTGATCTAGGGACATCTGTCTCTGAATGATCATATCCAGGCCATAGTACTCTTTAGTACACTGTGCCATCTGCTCCACAAAGTCGTCCACTTGGTCCTGCTGCACCTGTTCATTTGTGAATGTGGGCAAGTATGGTCTAGGGTTAGCCCTACTACTCATTTTCCCATATGACGTGCCTCCTCCATGGCTTCCCTCGGATTTGGGAGATTTCTCTAGATTATATCTAATTTCACCTTGGGATCCACCAGATCCCCTAGATCCACCAACCACTTTGTTTCCATACGTCTCAGGGTCTTTCCCCTGATGAGTCATATGCATCAAGAGTTGGGTTATCATCGTCTGGTTCTCATCAATATTTCTCAGATTCCCATCTACCTTCTTTAAGGTCTCAGTGATTTCGGCATGTTCCCTTCGGTTTGTCTAACGAATTTCCTGCAAGTGGTGGGCCAAGTTGCTTTCTGTAAGATTTAGGGTCTTATGGAATTCGACTGCTAAGTAGGCCAAGCCCTGTGGCTCACAGTCATCCCCTGAACCCTCCATTTCGGATTCTGTTTCACTGGTTTGTTTCTTCCTTTTGCCCATAAAGATCCCACTGTACCTCTGCATGCGCTAATGCCCCACAGGTTTGGAGGATCAAAGCTCTGATACCATTGTAATGATCCCAAACCAATTTTTTGCTTGGAATCACTAACTAACCACTGATTTGATTATTATTTGTTGTGTATGCAGGTTGACCATGAATATTTCGGTCTTAGGTTTTATTCAGTTATTTAGCCATGGATTTATACAAACATCATTGTCATCATATGAAGATCATCAACACTACACAAGATAGGAACCACAAGCAAATAGCTGAACTTTATTATAGGAAAGCAAGCACCTAATACAATAGAGAAGCAGATCTGAATAGATGGCTTCAAGGAAATACTAGAGATGCATACAAAATGCTCCCAGAGATACAAATCAAGCCTCCTAAAGGCTGCCAATAGAAGGTGAACGCTCCACTGCAAAACCAGGGTTTCAACCTAACCCCCAAGCAACTGGTACACCCCTGATGACTGCTAGTATGACCTACTGAAGACAATGGACACCAAGGGTTCGTCCCTCCTGAAGATATAGGCCTCCTGCTGCTTCCAAACTCTCTCCAATGATAGATCAAGGCAATGGAAGCCTCCTTCTGAAGTATGGATCTCAAACACTGAAGCTTCCTCCTTAAACTGCAAAAACCCTAGGATGGTATGACCCTCCCGCAACCCTAAATATGGCCAATAGTACGTCCTAGCTGCATGTGTCCTCCAAATCATCTGAAACTCTCCCAGATGATAGATCAGACACCTACAAGCACTTGAGAGAAGTCTCAAGGTCAGATCTAGCTTGTAGCCTTCTAGATCTGAGAAATGATGAATCTCTAAGTCATACCCTTCCTCCTGAAATCGTCCCAACCTGCAGTAAACGATAGGGATGTGATAACTCCTCCATGAAGCCCTCAAATTGATGAGCAAGGGCTTGCAAGCAAAACCCTAATGCTGGAAAACCCTCAAGCTTATTCCCTATGCTGGATCGAACTCTTCCTCAACAACTTGTGCACCCCTGCAAGAAAACCTAGTTGGTACAGCCCTGCTGATCCAAATGGTACGACCCTGCTAGTCCTCTTGGATAGATGATAGCTGTAGAATGGTGTGGGTGGAGTATTTCATCCCTGAGACCAAGCTTGGAGCTAGGTTAGTGGAATCTTTCACCACTGATCTACTCACTAGGGTTTGTAATATCAAAACCCTCAAAACTGTATGCTCAAGAGCATCAACAAGCAAAATACCAAAATCCAGAATGAATAATAGGTGCACCCCAGCCTCCTCTTTATACTTTTCTTCTATTTCTCTGTTGAGTTAGGTTAATCTCTATGGTTAACTCCTAACTCAACCTCCAACGCTTCTATTCGTTCATTGAGTTATCTTTTAACTCTTTTTCACCTTTTTATCAAGTCAACTTAAGAATATAACCTTAGTTTGGTTGACCCTTCCCCTCAGTGTGAGACTATGGCCTAGTGGGGATGCCTAGGCCACTAAGTCTTCTCAAAGCCTCTTCATCAAGAGGTGGGGGACATTACAGACAACATGTTCTATATATACATATATTAAGTTACAAGCAAAAGCACTGATGGGGGAAGGTCCACAGGTTTGAACCCATGAACTCCCCCCCCATAACCCAAAGTCTTAACCACTAGACCATAAATTACAGTTTGTTATAACAAACCGATAACTTTTTTATTAATTCGATGCCTATGTAAGTGTCAAACTTGGGCCACGATTTGGCTGACCTAGGCTATTTAATGGCACACAGACCAAGACAAGTACACACACATCAATGGCAGAGTGCAATGTCTTGAATTTCATGCCCGAGGGTAATTGTACTTGGAGATTGCACCGTAATGCATGCCATGGGGTTCCAACACAGAATTTTCTGAACTTTATACTCATTTTTATTGAACTTTTGCAAGGAATTCAATGGCATACTTTGTCTCTGAGTTTGAGAAATGTAAAAAAAGTTCATTATAAAACACAAGCATTTGAGCATTATTAAAGAGGGTTCTATTGGAAGCGGACCCGAAGATGTAGCGCAAATTGGGTGAAATCTGTTATCAAACTTGTGTATGTGATTTTAATATTGTTGTTATATTTTCGCTCAGTTATTTGCAAGTTATTTATCATTAAAGTGTATTTGGATAGATAATTATTTCACATGTAAATTGCAAACAATCAAAAAATCATTTTTATTTCGAAGATCAAGTAGATATTATTGTGTTTTAAAGATTAATAAGCATCTAAGGATTTTTTGGATCACAAGCATAGATATTGTTTTCTTCTCATGTGCCTTTCTAATATTTCCATTTTGGAAATCACTATAGATATTATGTTCTTCTTTGGTTTGTCATCCATTTATAAACTTCGAATGTACTCAACATTCCCTACCTTCAACTCTCATCAATCATGCTCATTTAGCATTGGTTTCATTTCCCTTAGTGTTGTAATATTTTATAGCTAGCTTAAGCATCCACATTATGGTATATTTTGCCATTATCTCTAGCTATCCATGGACCTTGTCCAATTTTGAAATTCTTTTCCACTTCATTGAGTAAATATTTGTGTAGTTTAATTCTATCCACCGGGACTAATTTTCACAAAACAAACTACTTAATTTATCCATTGGCGCCTTTAAAGTAATTGAAAGTTCATTTTTTCTACAGTTGAATTCTTTACAGTTTCCTCTATGCACTCTTATATCACAGGTGGATGTATTGCTCTATATTCTTTAGACATAAGTTGTTGGTTCCTAACTTGCAACTCTTCCAAAACTTTATACCTTTTCCCACATAGATGACTCACCCATCCCATGAGCCACATGTCATCTCATGAGGTTTTTGTTCTGTTTTTCCTTGGAAGATTCCTCTACCACACTATCCTCCATCACTTTCTTCCTTGCAACACAATTTGGAACCATTATTACTTAATTTACTTCTTTAGATTCGAGGGTTAAGAAACACGTCTTACCCTTTTATGTATACTGATGGAATTATTCACTTGTTGGCTTGTTCCACGCATCTTAATCCTGTAATGGATGCTTGGTTGTACAAAACAACTAGCTACAATGGTCATGACTCCCACAACTCTCTTAACTAATTATTGTTATCTTCCATACCATTGTTGAATATTCTCTCGTGGCATAGAATATTCAGACCCAATAACGAGGAGTTCCTATGGCTCTTTATACCCACCACTATTCCTTTTCTTCATATAATATCAGCTACCATAACCATGTCCTCTCCTAGCTCTTCTTCTATAATCAAAATTGCTCCGATTAATTATAATAAATATTTTGTATGCCTTCTTTCTTTCTTTTTCAAGGTGCCAACGTCTTAGTTCCTTTTATTATCCATAGTTGAATCTATAATCCAACCTGAAACATACTTTATGAGTCTTCATTCATAGCATTTGATCACAATATTAATAGAACTTACCATAAAACTTTCTCCTTGAGTTTCCCTACTCATTAACAACACTGCTCCATGGGTAAGTACTCAACCATTTTTCATTGCTATGATTTTACTCCTTTAAATGTGTCTCATTACCACTGCATAGGCATCATCATGAAATATAAATAGCCTTCCCTACTCAATTTTCATTTCTAGTATACATCTCTATCATCTGGAACTCTTTTTAAAAAATAATGTTTCTTTGGAAATCTTCCACATTTAACAATAACATTGTTCACTAAGCCTAGATGTCCTTTTTCTTGCAAATTTCTAAAACAACTAGATGCTTCCTTGGAGAACTTAAACCTTATTTCATGTTTTCCTTGGGATTACTTTCTAATGATTATACTCATGCATCAATCTAAGCTCCGAGATGAATGTTGCGGCTCTTTGAATTTTCCATTTTCCCCTAATTTGTGCACTTTTCTCATTGGTGCAATATAGCTCAGAGGCCAAGTTCTACCACATGTAGAAGAAAATATATGGAGAACCAAGAAAGTTTTTGAATTGGGAACATGTAATACTTATAATTTTGAGTACACAGTAGATTTCAAATTGGAAATTTGAATCTCCAATAAAATTCTGCATCCATATGGAATTATCAACTTTGCCCTTTTTACAATTTCTCCAAACTTAGAATTTCCAACTGATATTGCTATCTCCCAAATGGAGCAAATTTGGGAAACATTTTGTAAAAAAATTTGCTTGGATTGTTGAGGAGGTAAAATGTTGACTAGGATAATTTTTCCAAATTTGTGTTCTGGGGTCCCTTTTACTCCTCTGAAGATCCCTAAAATTCCCTAAAAATTTTCGTGGAGTAGTGGATTTTGTTTTTTTTCTACATCTCCATTCCAAACCCTTTAGAATTTGGCCAAATTATCCACAAGGTATTTTCATGTCTACTTCCTTGATTCACTATAAAAACATTATTAGCAACAAGAGCTCTGTCAAGGATTACCACCTTGTTCTTCAAAAATCTCTAATTTGCAATTTCTAGAAATTTGGAGCAAAATCAAAGAGTGTCCCTCATTGACACTTTTATGGTCCTCCTCACTGTGGAGCTACCCCTAAAATTTCACCAGAATATGAGCTTTCATGATCATGTTATAGCCAAAACAATATTTGGGCTCCAAACTTTATTTATTTATTTGTTAAATATACCTCTATCTTGCTGACCTGACATCTTGGTTGATGTGGCATGGCACGTGGTTTCTGATGTGGCACTGATGTCCACCTATCATCCCCTCATGTGGCCATGACATCATTATTGCCTTCTTATCTTTCCATGTCATCCTCCGTAGCCACCCTTTATGCTTTTCTTTTTTCCTTTTCACTTTAATATTATACTTTAATTAAATTAAGGCCCCACCTGTACCCCATCATACTTTTTCTACCACCTGCCACAATCCTAGCCATAGATGGGAAAAGGGGACCCACTCTTCTCTACACCTTCCACTTGGCATGTTGTCAAAGGTTGATGTGATGAGCGAGGGTCCCATCTTCGACACACATTAGTCGGTGCAAAGTCCCCACCCATAGATCACATATTTACAATGGAGATTGATTACAAGTTGTTAAACTAAACAAGATTTAATTTTACCCAGAGCTCTAGTAACCTCTTACCGCTTGATTTCACATGGATGACACTCATTGCCCACACGATGATTACTGGTGCCTAAGGCACCGATCCAAAACCACTTTGCTTGGGGCCATAAACTTCCTTTTTGGATGGAGTTGTTCGCCACCTACACACCTTGACTCCAACTAGAAGCTCCCTGATGCCTCTCACCCTACTAGTCCACATTACTAGTACAAGTCCATATCACTAGTTTGTTCCATGTCATTAGTATGACAATTTTCTCAAAAATTCAAAATTATATATATACACTCCAAAATCCCACCATGAATTTCTCAAGCTTGACCTTGATAAAACTCAATCCCAGTACTAGCCAATTTGACGCCACTGCAACCATGAGCCTTTGAAATTCATCAAGATTTGGGGATTTTTATCTCAATTTCACCATTTTCCCAAATTCACAATTTCATCAATTTTCCTTTGCAACACTTCCATACTAGCATGTAACTTTGTCCTCAAACCACCTAGGCCATTTCAAACTCACAATTTCTCAATTACATCCTTTACATAGATTTTTCCACACAGACCTTTCTCAAACACTTTGTCTACGCTATAATTCCCACACAATCATATGAACTAGTTCTTGGCCCATACAACCCCATTAATATAATGAGAAGCTTTGATAACACTTTGTAATGTACCCAACCACCCCAATACATGGATGGAGGGGTACTCCAAAATTTCCTTCCACCAACTCAATATTTTGATTTGATATCTTTTATTACATGCCCAACCCTCTAACTAGGCTGAAATCCACATTACATAACTTTGATACCATATTTATCCATTATCTTGTTGTTAATTTAATTAATGCATGCAACATAAGAGTGCAAGATCATACATATAGACATACCATCAATTCATTCATAACATAGCAACAATAATTACACATAACAACATGTACACTTATCTCTTGGGAATAATTCACCAACCAACTACAAATGAAGGACATTCCACCTAACCACATGCTCTGTTGCCCTTAATATCTTTGCAACAAACCACCCTCGAGCTAGGGCTATGAGTTGACAAGGACGAATTCCCTATGGCTGGATCTAATCTGCTCACTTAGCCCATTCCCATAATTTACAATATGTTCATTCTTACAACAATCCTAATACACCAACTCTCTTTCCTATTTTGCCTGAAAAACCCAAGGAATATAATCCCCTTCTTTGTCATGCAGTCCATCGGGCTATTCCACTTCCTTCCAAGGCTATAATATAGACTGTCTAGGAAATATGAATGTTGGGAACTTCAAGGAATTTATCTCTAATTACTTGACTCAATGACATCTATTTCCTTGGCACATGGACACAATTCCTTTCATGTGTTCATGCCAATCAATACCCATCATTTCAATACAACATACATGCAATCACTCAGTCCACACATAGTCTCTAAGACTATATTTTCCTGGGGCGGAATGATAGAATCCCCTACATGCCAAAATACAAAGATTATATTTGCATGCCCATAACTATCCATGTGGCTTCCCAAGAATCCCAGATAACTCCCCTTGGAAACTCATCCCAAGATTGATATCATAAGGAATGAAATTAGGATACAATAAGGTATAAGAATTAGGCTTAGGAATATAATAATATATTTTGGTGTTTACCCCTTTGAGTCCCTCTTAAGCCCCATTTTATTTCTCTCTTGTGTAATAATAACCCCCCATGTTCTTATCTTTCCTTGTTTGCAATCGATGATGTTTATTTTTATTATTACCAATGTAAAATTACATATTACATCATCTGGCCCTCAACCATTCATCGTATACATATTTACATTACTAATTTGGGGATCAAACTAGGGGTATTACATTCTTCATAAAACATTATTGATATATCACTATGGTGAATGAATAAGTGATGATCTAATATAATCACTCTCAAGACAAGATTATCCCTAGAGAACGAGAAGGGTTCTCTCAAGTAGGAAACAAAAGGAAATATTTTGTTGGCCAATATCAACCCAATTTCACTACCTTAAGGGTGAGAACTATAAATCTAATTGTGTCTCAATATCACCAAGGACATCTCATTTATAAGCTTAGAGGTGATTCATATTAGTTGGCGAGAGATATTATGACCCTACAAGTGTCTAGCCTTGAAAAAATATACTTGATACTTGCACTTGCATAGATTTTTTGGGCCACTTTATCATGTGCACATGGCCTAATAATTAGAAACTCATGTGTGCACACAAGTTGCATCACTGGGGCCAACACATCAAGATCTACACTCTAGTTTCACAACTACAACCAACACACACAAGGTGAATTTTGATGAAATTGGTCTAATTCATATGTAACTCATTATATTGACAAATATAGAGAGACTCAACTCCAATTATATAAAGGAGCAAAAATAGGGATAAGATGATGCCACGTGACATGTGAGGTCAAAAGAGGAGCTAATGGCCAAAATACATGATAAAAACTTGAGGAGTGGCCAAGTGAACCAAGTAGGAGTGTAAAAAATCAAGAATTTAGAAGGTACCTACAAACAAAGGCCAAAGTATAAAATATATCTTCCCCAAAGCAGGCATACCCATGCTCAAGTGGAAAATAAGCGTGGTCACCAAATTAAGTACATTGCAGATCCATGAAGTATATACGATGCAAAAGCATGGCCATGAAATAATACATGGTGGATCCATGTCAAGATAAAATCGTAGTCAAGATAAAATACAAAGTGGATCTAGGTCTCAATGTATATTATGAGAATAATCGAATCAGTGAAACAATTGAACCAATCCTTCACCAATGCATAATAGGATAATGAAACTGTAGAATAAACTTGGGCAAGAGTGGAAAAAAACATGTCACCATAGCTCAAGGTTTTCAAATTCAATCCATAATGTATATGAATCACCACCATGTGAATAGATTAATTGAAGTCAAACATGGGGGGAACCATTCGATCGCTAGTCATTAATGTATACCATTAACTAACATGATGTGTCCCACCAATGTTGATAATGGGCACCGAGGTATTAAATTACATTCTAGCCAATGTGAATAGATTTATTGAAGTTGAACACTAGTATAATCAATTGATTAGGAATTCTTGGTAAGAACTTACTTTCGAAAGCGAGGGAAGTTGCTACTTATGACTGCAAGCCCCAAGGTACCATAGGAGAAGACTCAACAAGGAGAAAGAATTGATGAATCCTTCCACATTGGTATGAGAAAAAACATTGGAGTTCATGATAAATTGAGAAAAACTTGATATAGGAAAGGTTGACATGGATGGTCAAGATAATTGAGGAATGACCAACACAAGTTACAAACTTCCCTTGAACATTCGCATGACAACATAAGGACTTGAGAAATAGATGATGCCAAAAGAAATTGAGGATATAAACCATTAACACACGTGGCATCAAGGCATTCTCCATAAAGATTGGAAGAGTGACCAATCAAAGCAATAAAAACTCAGAATCATGGTACAACTTCTAAAGCAATACTACAACCCAACTATAAAGAAGTGACTAAAAATAGGTTCTTTGTTCAAGGGAAACATAGACTAATTATTGCCACACGGAAGAACGAACAAGAAATATCTCAATTCCTTACCCCCTTTTCTTTTTTTAAAAAAGATTTGATTTTTTTTTTGTCTTTTTCAAATTATAAAACCTAAAAAATAATACAACCATGCTATAACATAGTTGAGGAGACAAGTGTCTATAGAAAGCAACTACATTCCAAGTGTGTGGAACAATCTCAAGAAAAAATCAATTAAAGACAAAGTGCAAGATATGGACATTCATAGACATGTCTCCTCCAAGGATACGATTTGAAATCAAGAGAAAAATACACAAATGGCTAGCAATGAAAGTGAATTCAATGGTGGTAAGACTAAGGAGGAAAACTCCAACAAGGCATTAGGAAAAAGTGTGAAACCAACAATAAGCATCACAAATGCAAATTGAATACAAAGGGAGGCCACTAGGTAATTCCAAAACATAAATGAGGGAGAATTGTGAGCATTTCTTACTTGAATTCATGACAAGACTAATGCGGTTCTTGAGGCTGTGAGAAATACTCATAATGGGTGTCAAATGATAAGCATGGTTCTAACTAGGGTGGCCCATGATAGGTAGGCTTGACCACACAAGCTACGAAAAATTATGAATAAAGAGGCATTTACATTTCACAACCTAGTGGTATTGATCCTAAGGTAAAACAAGAGAGAATGAGGCCAATAATGCACATAGGCATGGCAAAAACCCTAACCATATATGTTTGATAATATTTTTTTTTATCTTAGAAGTTGAATAAATGTTGAATTTGGAAAAATGTCAAATATATCAAAATCAATCCTGCAAAAATCAAATGCACCTTTCTTCATCAATATGCACAAAAATCTAAGCTTATGTCATAAATAAGGAAGACAATGGACCTCAAAACTGACATACAAGGACAAAATTAAACTAAAAATTCTATAAAAAAGAAGTATTTAAACCATTTTACCATTCACCTCTTATTGAGAACATGAAACCACTTTCTTTTGTGTGAATTCAATTACAATTTCCAAAGGATTCAACTATGGGATTTCGATGTCGTTATTTTGGTAACCCTAGACACTAAGCTCTTCTTTTTGATTGGTTTGATTCTTCATTTTTCTAATTTTCCGAGGTTTCTCAAGCGCACTAAAAACATAGTTCTTTATGTGCACAGGCCCACTTTAATGTGACCGTATGCATAAAACCTTAAGTAGGAAAGCCATGCCAGGCCTTGCACATGCACTCCACTAGAGGTAGTGTGCATCTCTGGAAAAATATAATTTTAATATGTCATTTTCAAAGTTGATTTGTTGATTATGTAGGCACCATGGACCTCCTAGAATGGTGAGAGAGAGAACAAGTCAAAAGACCCTACAATACTTGTCACTTTATGGGATATTGGGCTACTCACGTTTTTCAAATGTGAAAACATTGGAGGTAACCCAAAGTTTCTTTAGAAATTCATAACATGGTGGGCTCTAGACATTAGTTCCTTCTACATTGAGAATGGGATTTTGGAGATAAATGTTGATGATATCTACTCTTTGATGGGATTGTCCCAATGATGAGAGCCAAAAATATTTCATGGAGGAGATTGTAATGCAATCATTGAGAGTGTGGTTGACTACATTGATCTATGCTACAAGCATGGGACGTAGAAGAACAACAACTAGATTCCCATCTCTGCTATTATCAATGATATCTTATATTCTATCATGTATATTGTCAATTGAGTCACATGCTCGATGAGACCACATCATGCCTCAAAACATTTATTGCACTACGGAGTGTAATGTCTATCTCCCACAATATTTAATTGGAGTTTTTCTCTTTTGGGCAGCTTTAAAGAGTAGTTGACGAAGGTCAAGCTTGCAAGACACAATTCCTTTATCCATGGGAGTGTTTTATGTAGTTTATTTTTTTAAAGGCTCCCTTCTACCTGTCCCTAATGTGCCACATTGCTAGTTGGGTTGAGAGGTCCCAAGATGACATGATTGATAGACCCAATGCATCATCTAGGTAGACTCCATATTATTGATACATTTGACGATGACTACTTTAATTAGTTAACATACCAGATAGTGGCGATTGAGGACTATCCATACGAGGGAATGGAGTTTTGTAATTATCTAGACTTGGCCCTACCTCTTGGAGCACAATAAGTCTCCATTGGAAAGACCGTGTGTGTTTTTTTAAAACATTTTCAATGTTTTTGTATTTTAAGAGGTATATAAGTTTTTTGGACACAATGTCAGAATTAACATGTTTTATGTGATACATATATGGGACTTATACACCTATATGGAGTCCCTTGGAACCATCGTGTTGTGGCCACAACATCCCCCCTTTTGTTTTGCTTTTATAAGCAAAATGAAAGGTCCCCTTACCAAAATTTTAGCTCTAATGCCTAATCTATTACTATTGTTATCCCATTGTATATTCTTTGACAAGCTAGGGGGTTAGGGGTTTGAATCTTTAATGATTGCTTATCTTTGAGGAGGTTTTCATTAATTAATATCTCTTTGTTGATTAAACATTCTTTTTGTTGTACTTTAGTAGATATTTTTTTTCTAAGTCTCTTTATATCCTTTGATATGGTCCTTGTAAGTAGTCTTTTGGAACTCTTTTACCCATTGATCATGTTTATTGACTCTTCCGAGCTAATGTTTGATTAAAATTTAATTCCTATTTTTCTACGATGACTTGATTCTTTATATTGTACCTTGGTTTGACTTGATTCTTTATATTGATTCTTTATTGAATTCATGAAGGCACAAGTTTTCCCAAAGTAGGTATAAGAGTTTTCTTAGTTGAGTTGAAACAAGAAAATATCAATACATGGTATGGATAAGGGAAGGCAATTGAAGGCTGGACTTATAATGTGATAATGAAATTAAGGCATCCTAAGATGAAGTATGAGTGGCCTAGGATGACCTCTATAATGAATCATTTCTCTTTTTCTAGAAAACCTTTGTAGTATTCTATTGAGGATCTTAGGATTGTTTATGATATCAATTCACCTTTGTGTAAAGTCGTTGGCTAGAAGGGCACATACACCCTCGCCCAAGTCCTCAAGGAGACAAAATTTAGGGTTCCTCTGACACCCAAGAGTCGCACTAGTTGGGAAGATGGGCAACTTGGGTGCACGAACATGTCAAGGAGCTTGTCCAAGCATGACGTGAAGCACAAGGCTGGGCACACCAAATAGGTTGGGGTGCGTTGGCACGAGGAGCACACCAGGCCCAGGGACACAAAGATTGAGGAGCACATAGGTTCATTTGGGTGCATGAATCCTTGAAGGGGTGTGTCAGTTCGTTTGGGTGCATTGGTCTACAAAGGGGAACGACACACCCAAATGATGCAATGATTCACGAAGGTGACATTTGGAGTCCATATAAAAGAACAAGGGCGCACAACCAAGAAGGCACAAGGAAGAGAGAAAGATCAGAGTCAAGGTTCTATGATAGATTTGGACAAAGAGGGGCGAGCTCCCTCAAGGATCCAAGTCACTCCACATGGGAGGACTTGTGCTACCTTGAGGTGATCCTATGGGTAGGGTTAGGGCGACGTTCTTTAGCTTGAGTTTAGCAACAAGTAGGGTGACTTTAGAGTTTGGGGAAGTCTTTTCACAAGTCTGGGTGAGGCATGCTATGAGACATAACAACAGGTTTGTGTGAATTATTGCGATAGAGAATAAATGATGATTCTACGATGGGAACACGTTTGAGGTGAAACTTGCAAAAGTTGTTACGACGGATGAGTCTTGGTGTGATGAATTTGTGTATGAGTGCCTTAGTGAGGTGAGGCGAGTCGTGTGGCTCTACCCAAGTTGTAAACTGAGATGGTAGTGATCATATTGTAACCATTTCTCAATAATAATACTTAGCCAAGTGTTAGACATGTCTTGTGCCGCCCACACTATATCTATGTGTCTCTTGTTTATCTCACAAGTGTTCTCTTTGTTCATAGATGTATGCTTAAATGACTAAGTGTTAAGACTGTTGACAAATTGTCTAAGTATACAAGTGAGTTGCACTAGAGTAGGAGTGTAATTCAATAGTAGCCTAGAACAAAGTATGGGTATGCTCTAGGTGAAGAGGCGTAGTCCGGACGAAGTATCCTCGGTGTTTCCAAGAAACCAAGTGATAATTGTCGCAGTGCCACACACCCTCAAGAGGTGCACGATCACAAGATTCGGGTAGGCATCATGTGGGGACGTGACATATGGTATTAGAGTAGATTTGGGTCTTCACCATGACCACGGTTAGAATGGTGGTGTTGAGGAACACTAAACTTGGTTTCACAATTCATTGCAAAGACAATTCAGTGGGAACATTCGTAGATTTGGTGAACAATTCGGTGGAGCGAACTAGTTCATCGCAAAGACTCTGCATCAGAATAATGACAAAGGGTCCGATTGATAGTGCGGTGGAAGGTTGATCTGGGAGAACTCCTTGTATAGACCAAGAGCAGAGTTTGTGGTGAAACAAAGCACTTGGGCAGGGTGGGTGGTTGCAAAACTCATCACAGGACTTGTCACATAAATGATCGTAGAGGTCGATCACAACACTGATTGCAGAGGGTTATCACAGAGGTGATCACAAGAGTGATTGCATAAGTGATTGTGGAGGGTGATTGCATAAGTGTTAGTGAAGTGGAGAAGTTTTGGGTTGCAATGAAGTGGACACACCTTTTTGCAGACTCAAGACAAGGCAGGTGGCCATGCAATGAGTTGAATCACTTGGGTGAGTTGGATGGCTTGATGCAACCTAGAGCAGCTTCGCAACAAGGCAATTGGTTAGGCACATTTTCATCATGACATTTTTGTGATGTGCATCATCGAGAATAAAAATTGATTCAAGTTGGGTTCTTGGATGAGTGGGTCGATCATAGCCTTCAGATGAGGTGAATCTTCGTAGAGTTACACAAGTTAGTTAATAGTAGTATGACTTGGCAGTCGGGAGGTGTGTGCATGGTGCCTTGAAGTGGAAGTAGTCAAGGTGCAGATATGGCAAGACATTGGAGATGAGTTCATCCGATTGCATGAGAAGTTTGGGACTTGGATGTATTTTTGAATTGGACAAATGGACTGGGCCTTGTATCACAACGAAGGTGTTATGCAAGTTTGTGTAGCTATGGATGATGATTGAGGGGAGTTCATACAGAGAGTCAATGAATTGGGAAAGTGAAGGTCTAGGACAACAGACTTGAACCATGGGTGCAACCAATAATGTTGTTGAAAAGGTATGTCTATTTTTGAGTTCTTGCATTTCCTATGTGTTGCGGTGAGTTTTTTGAAGGGAATTTGGATGAATTGGTGGTTCAAGTGTAATCTGTTTCTATGGTGAAAATTAACAGACTTGAGGGTGTCTTGAGTGGTGCAGATTCAAAGAATTCATGTAGCAGTTTGGGATGCCTTGACATGGGTGAATGTATGAAGATATTGGGGTGACATACTTGGATAAGTCCCTTGATGGACTTAGGCAGATTTGGATGCAATTGTGGAGGTGAGTTAAGGAGTTTCCTAGATATTGGATGAGGTACCTTGGTGCCTTAGCCAAATTTGTTGGGTCATGCGATGACTTGATAGTCACAATGAAAACACCATAGTTTGGATACTTGAAAGAGGTGCAAGGTGGTTTTATTCTAAGAGACAAATGGAGTTAATAAATAATACAAACACGAATTTTTGGTAGTCAACCTGAATGGGCACAATGCAGACCAAGTGACTTGGGTGGTTTTCTCACTTTTGGTATGGGAAATTGGATGAGGGAGCGCATACCTTAGGGACTTATAGATGATTTTGCGATGACTCAAAGATCTGGGAGGCTCAGTGGTTGAGGTTGGTAGAAGTATTGGTTTGAACGTGCCTGAGACATGGAAGTTCTTTGAGGTGACTCATTCTACATGGATCAATTTGGATATTTCGTTGGGACATTTGAAGTGTGTAGGTGCATTGGCCACATTCATCGCAGATGTTGAGTTGTGGAGAGGTGACTCGATGAAAGGAGGTTAGTTGAGGACTTGCCTTAGTTTTGAGGGTTGTGTGGAAATCATATTACAACATTAAGAGATTACTTGGGCACGAGTGTTTCTCTTGATTTGGGTAGCATGGTTGAGGGTGAAGCCTAACCATTTCAAGGCATAAAGAGGTAGACACAACATCGTGGTTGAGTGATGAAGTAATGGGGAAAGGAAGTATTGAAGTGTTGTTCTTGGTACATATGGGATGTTTCATATCATAAGACACAAAGAAAGATGGAGAAAATCCGGCCAAAGAAGCCATGCTTGTGGAGTTCATCACAAGTTGAGTCGCAAAGGAGGAGCTGGTTGGATGTGCAGAGAATATATGCACTTCCCTTGATTCTTCAAAGACTTGGATGTAATGTAGACTATTTGTGGTTGTAGAAGGTGTCACATATGACTTTGTTTTGGGGTGACTTCATAGTGCAACAAGGTGAGGGGTGACCTTGACTTGATCCGAGGACGTGTGTGGATGAACTGAATTGAGAAAGAAAGTGACAAGTTTGTGCATGAAGGTGTGGAGATTCAAAGAGTGTGATGGTTGGACTGGCCATTCAACTAGTTCATGACTTGGGTGAGAAAAACAACATGAAAAATGGCCCGAGAGTACAAATGTGCTAGTAATTTTGGAGGCACAATTCTTGGACATTGTGAATGATCTCCTTAATGAGGATTGGATGTGGTAGTAGTGAGGTAAGGGTGGACACTTGCCTTAGTATTTGGATTTGGATTGAGTGACAAAGATGTAGAAGAAAGACTAAGTTCATGCATGAGGAAGTGCATTCTCATGAGTTGGGTGCAACAATTAGACTAGCTACCCAATCAATCCAAGGCATGGGGGATATCAGCGTGTGGAGACATGGAAAAAATGGTTGAAGTATGGACACAACAAATAGTTCACGAGAGTTCAACACTTGGAAATTTTTCATGAGGTTGCAACAATGGTTAAGGCAATAGTAACAACATGATAGAGTGTGATTGTCGCAACATGACAATGGCAACTTGGGAATTGTGGACAAAGTTGGGGAGGATATGTCATTCCATCGTATCTAACATATTGGTTGCACACTACTTTGGGTAGAGAGCAGTGTGATTGGTTGCATGAGGTTCCAGATGATTGTAGTGTGACTTGGAAACTTGGGGTTTCCATTTGGCATAATTTTGGGTTTGCAATTGGCATGAAACATGGGGTTTCCAAAAAACTTAGTTGCGATGGGGGAACGAGTTTGAGCAGAGGCTTGGAGATCGTAGATGTTGTGGATGTTGTCGGGGATTGCAACAATTTGAGGTGGGGGACGATGTAAGGTCCTTGGGTAGAAGGGCACATGTACCCTTTCCCAAGTCCTCAAGGAGATGGAATTTGGGGTTGCTCTCGCACCTAAGAGTCACACTAGTTAGGAAAGTGGGTGCCCTAGGCATGTGAACACATCGCGAGGCCTTCCCAAGCATGCGTTAAAGCTCAAGGACAGGTGCACCAAATATGTTGGGGCACATCAAGATGAGGATTTCACCCAAGTTTGGGGCATGCCAGTCCCAAGGGACACAAAGGTTGATGAGCGTATAAGTCCATGAAGGGGAATGTCGATTCATTTAGGTGCGTTGGTCTGTGAAGGGACGCGACAAACCCAAAGGATGCGATGATTCATGAAGGTACAATTGGAGTCCATATAAAAGAACAAGGGCACACAACCAAGAAGTCACATGGAAGAGAGCAAGATCATAGTCAAGGTTCTTCGACATATTTGGACAAAGAGGGAGAGCTCCCTCAAGGAGCCAAGTCGCTCCACATGTGAGGACTTGTGTTTCCTTGAGGAGAATCTATGGGCAGAGTTGGGGTGAACTTCTTTGGATTGAGTCTAGTAACAGGTAGGGTGACTTTGGAGTTTGGGGAAGTCTTGTTGTAGGTCTAGGTGAGGCATGCTATGAGACAAAACTGCAGGTCT
>ML780111.1:432132-445504 GCA_009831015.1 Picea engelmannii
AAACTGAAGAACATTGTGTACTATTTTCATATCTTTATTCATTACAGGTACATATTTATGATTATTTCAAGTTATGGTTGTTGACTAATCCCAAACTAGTCATGTGAGACTAAAGAAAAGTTTGATGAAAATGCTAGTCTCTTGTTGTGAAAGTTAAGGAAGGTTTGAAGGTATGTGATCATATACACTTGGTCTATTATAGAGTTACAAATCATATTTGGATGATGAAATTGATGAGGGCTTTTGGTTAAGGTACATGTTGGGTACATGGTTGAGACAAGTAATTGATGAGTTGGCACATACATGAGGTGTATAGTTGATGATGTTGGTAAATATTGCTGATTCATAGTTGATGAGTAGTTGACACATGATTGGTACATACTTGGTACATGGTTGGATGCTTTAGGGTACAGGTTGATTATAGGTTGTTTGGCACAGGTTGGTGCATGGTTGATGCACTTGTTTATGGTACAGATTGATTACAGGTTGATGCATGCTTGATGCATGGTTCTAGTTTATTGGTACATGTTTACATCGGTATATCTCACAGTGATAGTGTGAAAGTGGTTCCATCTTTCTACTTCTACTTCAAGGTGGTTGGATGAGGCAAGGATAGGTGGTTGTAGCCACCTTCCGGTTGTAGCTAGAGAACATAGGGGGTTGTAGCCTCCTTCTAGTTGTAACCAGAGAATAGGGGAGTTGGAGCTTCCCTTAGGTTGTAGCCTGAGAAACAAGGGGGTTGGAGCCTCCTTCCAGTTGTAGCTGTAAAACAAAGGAAATTGGTGCTTCCAATGAATGTAATTCTTCAAGACATATAAGAAAAAACATTTCATGGTTTTCTCCTGCTTTGGATTTCCATGTAAAACATTGGTGTATTGTGTATGTGTATGATTGTTCATTTTTTCATTGCTTATTTACTCTGCATTTATTGGATGATAATGCTACATTGATACAACACTTGGATTATATGGTTAAAAATGATTAAATTGCTCTATTACTGATTCACCCCCCCTCTCAATAATCCAACAATTGTAATCAGAGTAGGTTCCTTCAGAAATCAGTTTAACCACTGAAAGGTAGATCATGGAGAGAAACAACTTGTATAAAAATGGAATACCATAGTTCAATGGACAAAAGTATGCATTTTGGAGCATAAGGATGAAAACATATATACATGCACAATGATTTGAAATTTGGCAATCAATTGTAGATGGATACACAACACCAGCAGTTCCGCCAACAAATGACAAAGTAGTGAAACTTGGTTAGAATAATTCCAAAGCCAAAAATGCACTTCTGAATGGTCTTAGTGAAACAATATTCACCAAAGTTGCACCTTGTAAATATGCTAAAGAGATTTGGGAAAAACTTCAAAATATTTATGAAGGAGATTCAAAAGTCAAAGCAACAAAGCTTCAAACTTATAGAGGTCAGTTCGAACAACTTAAGATGAAGGAAGATGAGAATATTTTAGCTTATCTTTTATGATTTGATGAAACAGTAAATCCAATCATAGAATTGGGAGAAGAAATGAAAGAATCTGTAATTGTTCAAAAAGTACTAAGATCTCTTCCTATGAGATTTGACCCTAATATACCAACACTAGAAGAAAGATCAGATCTAAACTCAATAAGCATGGACGAATTACATGGAATCTTCACAGCATATGGAATGAGAACTGAATAGGAAAATCCATATATAAAAGAAGCAACATTCAAAGCATCTAAAAAGTCAAAGCAAAAGGGAAGGCAAAAAGAAGAACATAGCAACAAAAGTGACGTCTCAGAAGATGATGAAGAAGTGGCCAACTTTGTCAAAAGTCTGAACAAGGGAACCAATGGTAGGTATAAAGGTAAGCTTCCTTTGATTTGTTTTAATTGTGATGATATTGGTCATTTTTCTAACAAATGTCCTTATAAGAAAAAGATAATTGATGAAGGTTACTCAAAAGGCAAACAAACATATAAAGGCAAAAGAACCACAAGCAAAATTTTCAAGAAAATTTTATGCACCAAAGAAGACATCTCATCATCAGATGAAGATGAAGTCAGCGACAGTGAGACATAAAGAGTTTTATTCATGGCAGTAGAAGACTCTGATAAAGAAGACTCCGAAGAAGAATATGAAGAAGCCGAATAAAAATATGAAGAAGTCGAAGAAGAAATTGAAGAGGAAAAAGTTGACTACCGAGAGGAATTAATGTGTGCCATAGAAGTTATCAGAAGAGGAAATAAGAAAAAAAAGAAACTACAAGCAGAACTAGACAAGAAAGAAGACACTCAAGAACTAGAACAAATGATCACAAATTTGAAATTTCAAATAGAAGAAGATAAAAGAATTGAAGAGGCACTCAAATAACAACTAGAAGAAAAAAACAAGATCATTGGAAATTTGGAAGGAAAGATTGTCACATTAAGAAAGGATCTTCAAAAGAAAAATATGCAAAACAACTCAAAAGTTTTGGATGACATTATCAGCAATAAAAAATCTCATCATGACAAGTCCGAACTTAGATACAATTAGACAGAAAAAGGATCAAGCTCCAAAACAACAGAGCAAGAAACATATCCAAAAATCTTTGCGGAAACAATCAAGGGGGATAAGAAGATCTACAAGGAAGATTACAGGGACACTCATCCATCGAGAAGATTCAGATTTCAGAATCAACAACAGATAGATAGGCCTCAGAAAGAAGAATAATTCATAAGAGTACCTCCTTTCAGAAGATCTTCAACTCCCAGGTATCAAACTATTTTTTTTGGTTTATGTTATGCATGTAATAATTTTGGACAAAAATCTATGAATTGCAGAGCTAACAACAGGAACAAAAACAACTTTAAAATTCATACACAAAGGGGTTATCTAAGAAGGCCTAGTGAAACACAGAGAAGAATTTACAACATGTTTGAATCTTTGAGCACTGAAGTGGAATGTTACAAATGTAAAATTTTTGGACACATGGCCAAAGATTGAAGAATGACAGTCCCTCCTAGAAAACCGCAACATAATAACAACATTCACATACATGAACCTCAGAAAAGGACATGGAGAAGAAAGCAAGATCAATATAGCAATGAAGAATGCACACTCACTCTACAAGCTAAGCAAAATAAACGTATTTGGTATGCTGACAGTGGGTGTTCAAAACACATGACAAGTGATAGAGACAAGTTTCTTACATTACAAAAGGAAATAGATGGACCAGTATCCTTCGGAAATGATGATTCAACCAAAATCATTGGAAAAGCCACAATCATAATTGGGAACAAGAATATAAAGGAAAAAAATGTTCTACTAGTAGAAGATATGAAACATAATCTTCTAAGTGTGAGTCAAATGTGTGACCAAGGTCATAAAGTTACTTTCGATTCACAAAAGTGAGAGATAAGAAAAGAAGGTTCAGGAAAATTGATTGCTACAATTGCGAGAACTTCAAGCAACATATATGTGTTAAGTGAAATTGGAAATGAAAAGTGTTGTCTAGGAAAGGAAGATGAAATTTGGCTATGGCATAGAAGAATGGGCCACATACATTTTGATAACTTTGTCAAAGTCAGCAAAAGAGAAGCAGTCATAGAAATGTCCCAGATCACGAAACAAACCAACACTTTATGCAATCATTGTCAACAAGGAAAGCAAACAAAGACCGGGTTCAAATCAAAGGAATATTCAACGACAAGACCACTGGAAATTGTGCATACTGATCTAGTTGGACCAACTACAACAAAGGGCTTAAAAGGTGATAAATACTTTATGTTATTAGTTGATGATTATAAAGTAATGGAGAACTTTCTAATTATGGAAAGTGGTTAACCCTAAAAATGAGGAAAATAAGTTAAGTGACCTAGAAATGGGTTAAGTGACCTAGAAGATGCTTCCAAGGAAGATATTTGGAGAGTATAAATAAGAGGCAAGGCTCTCTCATTTTAAAATCACACTTGAGCATATTGAATATATATAGGTGATTGAGGTAACCAAAGGATATCTAAGCCAAATTTCAGAGGGAAGGTGAAGAAAAGAAGGTCGAAATTCAAGGGAGGATTAATTCTTTTGATGATGCTTTCTAAGGTATGTTATTTACAGGTCATCTCACCATTTTCACAATAATTTTTTTTCTAGAATGATTTAGACCATGAAATTGATAGGCCATTGAGGAAACATATCCAAGTATCTGTGGAAAAATTTCATCTTGTGGGTCGTTGTATTTTTGGAGTTACACTCCGTGGAAAATAGGGTTTGTGGCTAGTCCTGAAACTAGTCTAAAACAAGTGTTTCAGGTAAAAACGTCATAACTTATTCATAACAGATCCAAATTCAGTAAGACCAATTGTGTTGGTTAGAGTACAGTCTGTAGTATTCTGTGTAGAATTTTTCAGATCCATTCAACAAATATTCCGTGTGGGGCACGCTCTAAAAGGTCACTCTCTAGAATAAGCCAGAATTCAACAAGGTATGTCATTTTTGCTATAACTCATTTTCTGAGAGGTTCTAAGTAGTGACACTTGGAGGAATTGCATAAAACAAACTGAAGAAAATTGTGTACTATTTTCAGATATTTATTGATTACAGGTACATAGTTATGATTATTTCAAGTTATGGTTGTTGACTAATCCCAAACTAGTCATGTGAGACTAAAGAAAAGTTTGATGAAAATGCTAGTCTCTTGTTGTGAAAGTTAAGGAAGGTTTACAGGTATGTGATCATATACACCGGGTCTATTACAAAGTTACAAATCATATTTGGATGATGAAATTGATGAGGGATTTTGGTTAAGGTACATGTTGGGTACATGGTTGAGACAAGTAGTTGACGATTTGGCACATACATGAGGTGTATAGTTGATGATGTTGGTAAATATTGATGAGTCATAGTTGATGAGTAGTTGACACATGATTGGTACATACTTGGTACATGGTTGGATGCACTTGTTTATGGTACATGTTGATTATAGGTTCTTTGGTACAGGTTGGTGCATGGTTGATGCACTTGTTTATGGTACATGTTGATTACAGGTTGAGGTATAGGTTGATGCATGGTTCGGGTTTATTGGTACAGGTTTACATCGATATATCTCACAATGATAGTGTGACAATGGTTCCATATTTCTACTTCTACTTCAGGGCGGTTGGACGGGGCAAGGACAGGTGGTTGTAGCCACCTTCTGATTGTAGCCGGAGAACATACGGGGTTGTAGCCTCCTTCTGGTTTTAGCTAGAGAATAGGGGAGTTGGAGCTTCCCTCAGGTTGTAGCCTGAGAAATAAGGGGGTTGGAGCCTCCTTCTAGTTGTAGCTGGAAAACAAAGGAAGTCGGTTCTTCCAATGAATGTAATTCTTCAAGACATATAAGAAAAAACATTTCGTGGTTTTCTCCCGCTTTGGGTTTCCACGTAAAACACTGGTGTACTATGTATGTGTATGATTATTCATTTGTTCATTGCTTATTTACTCTGTAGTTATTGGATGATAATGCTACATTGATATAACACTTGGATTATATGGTTAAAAAGGATTAAATTTCTCTATTACTGATTCACTCCCCCCCCTCAGTAATCCAACATGTTTGAGGTGCACCATAGGAGTTGCGAAAGTTGTTGCAATGGACGAGTCTTGGTGTGAAAAATCTATTTATGAGTGGTGAGGTGAGGCGAGTCGTGCAACTCTCCCCAAGTTGTAAACCAAGCTGTTAGTTCTCATATTGTAACTATAACATAATAATAAGACCTAGTCAGGTGTTAGGAATGTCTTGAGCTGCCCACACTATATCCGTGTGTCTCTTGTTTGTTTTGCAAGTGTTCTCTTTGTTCATGGATGTATGCTAAAATGACTAAGTGTTAAGACTGTTAACAAATTGTCTAAGTATATAAGTGAGTTTCACTAGAGTAGGAGTGTGACTCACTCATAGCATAGAACGAAGTATGGGTATGCTCTAGGTGAAGAGGAATAGTCTAGATGGAGTATCCTTGGTGTTTCCAAGCATCCAAGTGATAACCATTGTGATGTTTCATTCCCTCAAGAGGTGCACAATTGTAATATTCGAGAAAATATCCAGTTGGGATGTGACACTTTTGAATTTAAGTTTTGATCATTTTGTCATTATTTTGGTTTTGATGCCATGAGAAAGTGGTGTAGACAGTTTAAAGCTTGATCTAATGTGAATTTCCCACTGCAATCTAATCATCTTCTTGTACATGCTCATGCTTTCACTCCGATTTCACCCTCCTGCTCATTTTTCATTTTGCAAGAAATTTGGCAAGCTATCCTCTCAACGAGTTAAATGTTATTTCATCAACTGATTTTAACGGATTTGAACACATTGTTGATATGATTTGATTACAAATTTTGATGCTCTATCTTTCTCCTTGAAGAGAATTTACTTTTGAGGGATTGTTGATTTCTTATGCATTGACTTGAACCATCTTCTCAGTGCATACTTGAGAAATGAATGGTTGACCATAATAAAGAGTGTACAATAATGCCACATCTTCTTGCTTGCACAATTCATTCATGGTATTCACACTTAATTTTGTGTAGGGTAAGCATGACTAAACATAGTGGTTTCTTCTCTCCGTCTTTTCTATTACTTTCCTTCTACTTAATTCTCCTAACATTTATATAATGATCATGTAGACTTGGGGGAAAATAGAGCACTAGAAGGAGAATCCATAGATTCAAAAAAATAAATTGTGAATTGTGTTGAAGCCTCATTACCCTATGTTAATAAATTTGTTTAAGAGCTTGGGGCAATGAATTCTAGAGTATAGTATAATGCCACGAGTTTCTGCTCATTTCAAATATTTGGCTTTAGTTTTTCATTGCTTAGTTGTTAATATCAGACCTACATGGAAATGGTTTACATTTAAATGTTTGATAACTAAACCACTTCCTTTTCTCACGCCTTTGCAATATCATCATATCATTAAGTAAGGAATGATTGTTTTGGATGGGAGATACATACTTGTTTTTCCACCTATACATCTATTTCTATGACTCTACTCTTGGAAATCTATTTACCTTGGATATCTAGAGTTAATACTAATGTTGGGTTTAGTTGTTTCCAAGATTAGAGTATGCAAAGACCTAGGTGGAAGAAGCGAAAGGAAACACAGGAAAGAAACCCCAGGTCGTCTGCACACTATAGCAACCTTGGAACTCCTTGTCCAACCATGGAAACCTTGAGTTTCCCTTGGGAAGCCCCATATTTCTTTATCTGCCCACTTCTTTGAAATGCATGACTATGGAAAACCCTTAATCTCATTCATCTTGACCTAGAATCATCCATATTTTGATCATCATTGACTCTAGCATTCAAAATTCAGACGTCTTGAGTTTTCATAATATGCCTTTTTTAGATTTCTCGGATTTCTAGGTGCACAATCTTGTTCTAGATATGGAACCTTGATCCAGGGTTTGAACCTTGACCCACAGTTAAAACCTTGATCTAGATCTGGAACTCAACCTTATTTCTCCTTACTCACCCAAATTTGTTTTTGTATATATGGGCTTATACATTTATTTATTTATTTTATTTGTTCTATTTTTATTTTTTCTTTTTCATTTTTATTTCAGGATATTTTTATTGTATATTTGCATTTTATTTTCATTATTTTAGTTTTATTTCATTCCAATCCCGACATGATTTCAAAATTCCTGCTTCCCATGTATATTTTAATTTTTTTTATTCCATCGGGGATTTACCATATCAAGAACTTTCCTCATCGAGACTTTATCGTTGGACTTTCCCCTTCAAGAACTTTCCTCATCGGGACTTCATCATTGGACATGGACCATCCATCGGTCTTTAATATTTCAGGAACATAGGCTGTCAGACATATTTGCATGCATAGCTTTTTAAATTTCCCTATAGGCCTATTGGATCATTGGGTTTTCGCGAGCCATCAGGGTTTTCACGAGCCATGAAAATTTTGGAGAAACACCTTCAAACACATTTTTCATGAATACATTATTCACTTTTTATTATTTTATTATTTTATTTTTCCTTTTCGGAGAATCCATTTTGGATTTTTACCTTCCCAAATTACCTTGACATTTCTCCCGAAGATATCCTCTCGAAATTGTTTTCCCGCAACCCTATCGGCTTTCGACCTTCGTGAATTTTTGCACATGGGAATTGTGGATTATTTTATTATTTTTGGACACCATACATTTCGGGTTTTCACTTTTGAGAATTCACTTCGGAATTTTTTACCGAAACCACATTTCTCGCAACATTATTGGACATCCCTTTCCTGCAACTCCTTTGGAAACATTTTTACTGAAACCCCTTTGGATTTTTTTTTCCCGAAACCCCTTCAAAAACATTTTTCTCGGGACATTTTATTTTCCGAGTTTTCACTTTGTATTTGACTTTCCCGAAATAATTTTCTATTTATTTATTATTATTTTATTTTTAATCCAGATTTCGGGTCAAAACATTAATGTGGGCTCAATGTTCCATACCTCTCTGAACTCCACACACAAATAACCCGGGGAGAGAAAAACATTACAAACCCCTTGCAATCCTTTTCCACAATGCAAGTGGGATAAATCAATAAACTTATTAATATTAACGATCAATATTTAACCAAAGAGGAGATTGATGGTTGTTGAGTGCTCATTTTCGGAGGCCATATCTTGAGTTTTAGGTGGCCAAATTGGGCATGAGATGGCTCGTTGGAAATATGGTAGTGCGAAGAACGTGTTGGAAGAAGTATTTTTGCCAAATTGAAAGCATAAATACTTGAAAATTTTGAGAAATAAGAGGCACAAATTTTCTTGGACATTGGTCATGAATTGTTCCACAACTCATAACTCGAGTTTACAACGACCAAATTAGGCAAAAAAGAGCTCGTTGGAAAGCTCAAGACTTGAGTAATAATTTGATATAATTTTTTGTGATTAATTGGCATTAATAATTTCTCATAATTTAATTAAACATATTTTGATATCTCATCTTTTACTCAAATATAATGAATTTTTATGTATTTTTCATTATTGTCACTTTGACAGGAATGCATAAGGAGGTGAAGAGTCCCAATTAAGACACAAACGCTGAGAAAATAAAGTGTATAGAAAGAGGAATGGTTGTAACTGCATGGGACAAAGAAGAGATGAAGAGTCCAGAAGAGGAATGATTCTAAGGGTAGTAATTGAAAAATGTTACAAATGCAGTTTCGCCCCAATGACCAAGGGGGGATGAAAAACCCAGAATTGGGTCTTGTATATTTTTTTCAAGATTGAAGATGGATTTGAATCTCTTGTATTATTTTTGTACCTCTATTTGATGATTTTTTTTTTCTAAAGATTGAATATAGGGGGAAGCTAATTCATGGTCTATTCATGCAATTGTGCACGATTGTTGATTGATTGTTTTCTACAACAATTTGTCATTTCTATCAATTGGTTTTGTAGAAAATAATTATGGATGGATTATGAACTTGATTGTAGCGACATATTCAATGTATCTATATGCAGATGGGTATCCTAGAATGGTTTCTTATTGAGAAACATAAATTCTTTCTATTTACATAAATAAAACTATATGTGTGTAATTGATTTTTGTTACTGATATATTAGGAGTAGTTATAAGTTAGAATATGATTGCATTTGCATAGTAGACTAGTATTTCATTTAGGATTTAGAATATATTAAATGAGGAAGTATCTCTTCGAAGATAAATCCATTTAGTTAGTGGAAACTAGGACCACATAATGGTGGAGATTGCCATACCAAATGAGAGTAGGTCTAATTGGGACCTACCATCGGGTAATACTCCCTCATGTTAGTATGGGGAATTTTTCCCATGTCAATACATCACCAATGTAGATTTGATCATGAGGGATAGATAACATGAGTTATTCGAGAGGTGCAATGAAATTATGGTATTTCATTGACTCGATTTCCTCAGATTCCAAAGCATATACAAAGGCACATAGTAGGAGTACCATTGATATGGCAGGGGCTATGTTGGAAATCAGCCACAACAATGATTCGTTATCATGGTGACCATTTTAACTTAGAGGACGACGAGTAGTCCTCTTGATATTTTCTATTATAGTTGGCATTTGTAGTCCCACTTTTTATATGTTCAGAGGCTTTAAAGCCTATGTTTTTGTAGTCAAAATTACACATTTTGGACATGATGTGATGTTCTATACTATTTATATGAATATGGATTCATTTCTACTTATGAATGCATTTTCTATGTTTTATGTACATACATTCTTCAATTTTATTGATGTGACAAATGATGGTCTAGAATATAATTATCTAATAAATTAGCAAAATCATTAAATCTTCTTGGTACATGAATATAAGTAATGAATTCAAAATAACACTCAAGAAGTCACACCCGTAAAAATATTCATAGAAGAGTAGCATCATGCACATGGTAAGCATTAATCATATGGGACACTACCAATTGTAAATCCAACTGGACATTGATATAGTATATATTGAGAAAAACTATAGAGAGAAGTTCAATAATTGCACTATAGTTGGAAACATTGTTGGCTGCAAGACCAAGGAAAATTCCTCATGATTTCACAAGGTGACTGGTGGGAGAATAAATCAACCATGCTACAGAAGCAAGGTTCCATGTTATCCCATTGACATCATCAACAAATCCTATATTTTAATAGGAACATTCAAAGACATCTACCAGTCAAGTATAAGGCACGATAAGCTTGAATAAAAAACCATAACCAAAATAAAGAGTAAAGGAAAAACATATATACAACATATACAAGGGGATCACAAGACTTTATTTCTTATGAATAATATGGCTTTAGATAAATCCCATTGTGGGGCTCATTGAAAGGGGTCCCTTCATAATCCACTAACTCATAATCTCCTTTCTTTAAATCACATCTCACATTGTAAAGATCGGGGCCACATTGGTTCAAAATTTCTTTCCGCTAGCTTATTGTTATTTTTATCATATATAATAACTAAATATCCTTCAGAAAAGACATGAGGATGAACACTTTTATCATACTAAACCTTGACATTCTTCTTATAAGCCTCATTTGTTTTGGCCACATAGTGACAATTTTCATCTAGACATTTCCAAATAAACAAGGCATTCCTCCTTGGTTGTTGTATTAGGTAGGAGCTCAACAACTATTTTTAATAAAGGGATCTAGCATTCAATTGGAAGAACTACCTATACACCATGCAATAGCTAGAAAAAAGTAAACCTTGTGGTAGTTTTTACCGAAGTTTGATTTGCCCAAAGAGATGGAAAAAACATCAAATGCTAGTTGGACTTATTCTTGTTCATCATCCTCAAGACCATTTTCCTAAGGATAATGTGGCAGTGAATGGTAGAAATAGTGGCACTAGGTTCTACATCAATGATCCATCTCCCTTTTTCTAGTTCTGACTCAAAGTCAGAGCCCCCATATGATTCAAAGGCTTTCACCTCAGCCACCAATGATTTCTTTGAATGGCATTCAACGGTGTTATGCCAAGGGCTCATATGGAACTTGTACCACTTCCTGGTGTCTTTCTTTGTCTTCCCATTGTCCTTATTTGTTTGTGGTTTATACTGGTTGTCCTGAGGTTGTCCATATTTTCTCTACCCTTTGTTATATGGGTTTGGGTTTCCTTTTCCCTAATTCTTCCGTGAGGGGTTCGCAGACCAAAACTTCCACGTATTTTGTTTAAGCTTCTACTCGATTTTGACAGAATATCGATAGGTCGCGCCCAAGGAAAATATGTCTAGAAACTCCATTTATGTCTGGATGTATCTATGCAGACCATCGCAGTACTTGAGCACTAGATGTCACTCAGAGTCTTTGATACCCAGCTTGGTGCGCAAGGTATGGAAGACATTGGTGAACTTTGGCATTGTTTGGTCCCTTTCCTGCCACAGTGTGGTCCATCTTGTATATAAGTCGTCATAACTTCCAACATGGTAGTATTGTTCCTTAATAACATCGCTGAAAGAATCCCAAGTGGGTGTGACTACAAATAATGTATATCCCTATATTTCCTTTTGGTCACAAAAAGTCTCCCACCAATCTTTGACATGGGGGACAACCTTAAGGAGCAAAAATGTAATATTTTCTCTATCGAAAAAGTTATGGATAGAAAAATACCCTTCTAGAAGTTTTAACCATTTGTCTACAACATCCACATCTATTTGAACTTCATATATAGGAATATCAAAATTGATTTGTACCTTAAAGGGGGTGGCGCCTCCGCTCGAGGAAGATGTGTCGTCTGTTGGCAGTCATCGTAGGATTTATACAAAATTATCCATCATCTCCTTCCTCTGTCGCGCGAGGGATTCCTTGAGAAACAATTTAAAGGGATCTCCTTCCCCATCGTCTCTCTTTTCTTCCCCCATGGGTAGCCGTTGGGTTTGGTGAGGTTGATATTGAAAACGCTCAATTGTTTCAAGTCCCAACTGCTTATACCCTGACCTCGTTGGGGACATGCACAAAGAAACAAATGAAGAGCAGACCACTCTGATACCACTGATATGGATTTATGAGCGGAACGAAATGAAACATAGATCTATAACATTAACACATATATACAAAGAACAATAATATATATACAGTGAAACTTAACTTGTATTCAATAAAGAAATTTGTTGAAACTGTAAAATGTAGAATGAAACAATCTTGCTCGAATGGTGGTAGCTAATATCTGAGAAGAGATGTGGTGGCTATGCGTATTCATCTGGGCACATTACAATGAGGCCTCTAGGCCTTTTTAGCATCAAGAAGAAATCATAAAACCATAGACATCCAAAAACCTAACCCTAGGAGATGAAGTGCCAAAAGTCATGTGGGCCCCGATGGGGTAAGTTGGTACATCAACTTATTGGGGTCGTAACTTTTGCATACGATCATAGTTTTAGGCGCACGATAGCCCATTGGAAAGGTCTATCTGAGGAATACACATTTTTTTGTCACAATTTGATTGCAACTACATTGTGACTGTGGCGAGCCCAAAAAACATTGTTTATGGCCTCAAAACGACCCTGGAAGTTTAAGACCCGAAAAGCTAGAAAAAAACTGCCAAGATGAAAATTGTATGTGAGCCAGTTGGAAGAGGTGGGTGGCCATTGATATCCACCTAGATCATCTACTCTTGAATTTAATTTAATTAAAGGAATTATTTTTTTTTGTTTGTTAATTTGTGCGGAACCTGTTGGCTACACGATTAACCTGTGGCTTGAGAAACCGTGACTCAGGGGCATCTAAGCCGTCAAAATCACTCGGGGATCGCACCCGGCCTGAGCCACACCAACCCTTAACATGGTTGGATTTTTTGTCCCCGCAGGTTTCAAACTGGTGACTTTAACATCACGGAGTGGCTTAACAACACACTCCGTCACCGACTGTCCTACACCTCGGGGACT
>ML780111.1:486801-498574 GCA_009831015.1 Picea engelmannii
ATGTCAACAAAGCAGGGTGAGTAACTCTGCCAACACCAATGCGACCTAGTGCTTGACCCTTGTGTTAGAAGGGCTTCCCAAGACAATATGTTGCAAATGGAATATAACACTCCCTAACTCAAGATGCTATTGTGTGTTTTGAGCTTTTGGAGAGTGTATCTCTCTTCCTACTCCAAAGCACTAGCCTAGCTAAATGTGGGTGTAAAAGAGCCCTAGAAAAGAGTTACTAGATAAATTTTAAGATTACACAATGGTTTTAAGAGTTGTTGTTTACTCAAAGGTAACGAAAATGAAACTTATGTTGTATGACTCTGACCCAATAATGCAAGGATGAGAATGAAATGTATCACTTTTCGTTCAATGAATCCTATGTATGGGAGAGAGAAAGTTTTCCAAATCAACCTTGAACTACAATCCAAAATTTCCTTTCAAATGCCAATACAAACAATCATTTATCAAATGAAAATGCTCTATTATGTCTTTTTCAAATAATCTCAATAATCTAAAAAATTTGATTTTTCAATGTTTTCTAAAGACAAACAATTTGATGGAAGAAAAACTTTGTGTTCACTTTCCAAAAAGGACTCAAACTATGACAGTGAGAGCACAGAAAATCAAATCAATGAACAAGGAAATAACCCAATCTACTCTTTCAATGAAAGCAAAAATAAAGAGCAAACCAAAGTAGTATTCTCAATTGCACAAGAAAATGATCTTTCAAACCAATAAGCAAATGAGAAAAACCAAGTACTCAACTTTCAACCAATCACTGGATCTCAACTAATCAAACAAACTCAGAATCTGAAGTTAGAGAGAATGGTTTTGCCAAGAAGAGTCAAGAAATGAAAGTCAAGACACAAAGGACAAGAAAACCCTTGAAACCTTAAAACTGTTCACGCATGTAAACTAAAGCAAGAAATATATCAATCAGAGGTCCAAGAAACCCATAAGAGGTATTCCAACTAATCTGGGCAATCAGAAAGACCAAAACTCAAATCCAAAATTTTGAAAAAGAATGTTCGCAGGAAAGCAATATAACACAGTGCGAGAATCACCGATTCTCGCAGGCAACCTTTGAGCAAGGTGCGAGAACCTCGCACTGAACCCTATGAGCAGGGTGCGAACCTGACCAATTCTCGCAGGATGCAATGAAGTGCAGTGCGAGAATTCCTGAACATATCCAAAAATTTGAAAAATGAAGTAAAATTGCAAAAAGATTCTGTACTCATAAGGTCTATTAGGATATCCCGAAGACTCAGAGACTGATAGGACAGGAGAAAAATGAAACCAGAGAAAATGGCCACAGAAAAACACAAAAAGCCACCAAGAAAATGGGATGGTTCCCTAGTGGAGTTGTCAATTTTGTTATTGGATAAATCCGTAAGTGCGGACACAAACCGATCTCCCTAGATCCACCTGGATCTAGAACAAATCAAGACAGAATAATAATCTTTCCCTAGATTTTAACTATTGAATTAAATAGGAGGCAAGAACCACGAACATACCTTATGATCGCTTCCTTTGGTCTTTGTTTCTCCCGCTTCGCTCCAATTCTCTCGTATAGTCAAGACCACAACAATACAAACCAATCAAAGTGAAGAAAGCACAATTTATTCAACAGTCAATCTATGTATATGATCAAGGAGTTATACAATAAAGTGACACTAKCTTTATGGGAAAGGGACATATTACTGTATCATATTGATGGAAAGTAAAGATTACAACCTGAGCCTTGATGTTGCAAACTTYCTTTCGATGACCCTTGGCTTTGACACACACACTTGCTCACTTGCATGAAGAAGATCAACCACCTTTGATAAACTTGCTGGAGTTCTTAACTACTGTAGCATCAGTCCTTCACATAGTCTTTTCACCAATTCTCCAATGTCTTGCTTAACCTTGTTTGCTTCTAACCTTTTCCATGAGAATCCGCTCAATATATAAGAGAGAATGAATTAGTTACTTGGATAAGAATGATCCCAAAATATCAGGAAATCCAGTACTTAGATAACCATTCGAATGCCATCTCATCCTTCTAGAATATTCCCTTCTAGAAGCTTCAAGAATTCATCTTTTTCCCCTCTTTAGAAAGAGTTCGCACCCTAGCAGTTAGGCACAGTGCGAACTTCTCGCACCCTGGCTTAAGGCAACCTACGAGAATCATGCATTCTCGCAGGAAAATGTATTAGCAGCCTGCGAACCATCCTCCAAAATGTGATTTCTAGAAAGAGATGAAGGTAATTTTTCTCAGGAGAAAGTTCTAATGAAGAGCCTGATTACACCATTATCAATACATCATCATGACGACCAAAATCATGGGTAACACCTTCCAATACCACTAGCTCAGACCCTAATGGAGACCATACTGGGGAACTTTATCTAGTAGTGCACTTCAACTTCCAGATCTGATTACTGATGGTGGACAGTGATCAAACACAATAAGGATGAGATCATTCACCTGGTGACTCCAATCTCCATATCAGTTCCAATTCGAAGACTCCACTAGAGGAAGAACCTGAAATATGACCAATCAACCTGGAAAGATCAGGTATTCAAGATCAAATTGTATTCAAGACATTGTTGGTTTTATCTGTAATTATGTTCTCTCCTATTATAATCATGGTCAAGAGTTTGTTGCTGAAGTTCATAATGATCAGTTTCAAGATGAAGAACCTCAAAGGATTCAGCCTTTACCTATAGCTCTGGTACACACTCCAATATCTGTAGATATCCCAGTGAGACACAAACCTCATGCTTTATCTCCTACCATTGTTGAAATTCCAGTTAGCTATAAGCCCCTTGCTTTACCTCCCATACCTACAAAAATACTAGACAGATACAAGCCCCTAGATTTGCCTCCTATTCTCCATGACCTCCCTGCCAATTACAACAATAATCTGCCAAGGTTTGATGGAGAAAATGCAAAGATCACTACTGAAAAACATATTCAAAATCTTGAGGATTTTCTTGATCTGTTTGAGGTGGAAGAAGATGATGTATGTATTAGGATGTTTTCCCTATCATTGCAAGGTAAAGTTAAATATTGGTTTAAGAATCTTCCAACTGAAAGCATTGATAATTTTCTTCAATTTGTAAAAATTTTCCTAGATTGATGGGTGATTAGGGGAAATGTATTTCTCATCTTAGAAGAGTATGACCATTTGAAAAGATAGCCAGGGGAGACAGTACATCAGTTTTCAGAAAGGTTCAATAAGGTGTACCATTCAATACCTGCTAATATAAGGCCACCCCCAGGATCAACTCACTTGCATTTCCCAGATGCCTTCGATCCTAAGAAGGAATTCCAATTAAGATAAAGGAACACTACAACCCTTGAAGAAATGCAAAAGATTGCAGTTGATGTGGAAGATAACTTGCTGAACAAAAGTTCCAAGCTAAGGACAGAAGAGAAAGATAGAACAAAAAAGGAACGGATGACATATTCAGAAGTGAAACTAGATGTCCTGGAAAACACTGTAAAAGAGATGACGCAGATGATTAGAAGAAAAGATAAACTTGTTTTTCAAAGATCACATGTTCCAATAGTTCCAGAACAGACAAGGATCAATGTCCCCAAACACTTTGCAACTCATCCTTGGTATCATGGATTGGATAATGATTGTTTCATGTATTCAATTCACAACGTAGTCAAAGATGAAGTTTGAACTCAGTTTGTTGAAGAGCCATCAACTGATATGATGTGTATGTTTGATGAAATTTCATTTCATTGTTGAGAAGAAGAAGATCAATTGCAATTCAAGCAGGACAGTCAGTCTGTATATAGGGATTATGACATAAATGATCAAAATGCAAAAGATCTCGGAGTAAGTGTACAAAATTTACCTTTATGTTTATCCTCTTTTAAATTTCCGAGAGATAATTCTAAACCAATTGTAAATAGTGAAGAAGGAAAATCTTCTGATGGATCACTGAATGATGTCATTGATGACATAGAGGCTTTTTTAGACCTAGGGTTGCACTCACCAAGTCCTTCTGAGTTTTAAACCCCAGACGAAAGTTCATAGCCTGAAGCAAAATTTGAAGGAATGTAATTTTGTACCATTAGGTTATAATTCATTTCAAATTTTGAAGGAGACTCTTGAACAGATGTTGAAGGATAAACACATAGAAAGTCAGGAAATTTCATTTAAATCAATGCAACAATCTTGTGAGTCTTTTCAAGATCCAATAGCTGATCAGTTGGATGACCTGTGTTGTCAAAATCATTTTTCATTCATCAGTCATGAGTTGAAAAGAAGCTATGATCTAGACATGGTTAGACAATCATTTCTATGTTTTGATTCAACAACAATTTTTTTCTCAAAATTCATTAGAAAAACCACAGATAAATCAACATGTGCAAAATGATATAGATGGTATATGTGTATTATCAGATCATGGAGTTGAAATGGATAAATTTAAATATTAGGAGATAGGTCATGTTTATCATGATCCTATAACTGTCTATATGGCGAAGCTATTCTTTTCAAAATACCCATTGATTCCCAAAGTTTTTGGAAGTGTCCACAGTCCCAGAACTTTGTGTTGTGAAGATCAGAATGGAAAGTAGTTCATGATGCCTATGCAAGTTCTATTTCTGATATTGATTGAAAACATTGAAAGAGCAGAGTTATTATAGCAGTTGCTTGACTGGTTACACTAGCATTATTGTATCATTTAGAGCAACAAAATTATCAGTAGTGTAGGGTAGGTTTTTTGAATAAGCTCAGTCATTTGAGCATCTTTGTCAGTATTGTATGGTTTCTGGTAGAGTTTGCAGTTGACAGTGTCTAGTTCAGTGTTCAGTCAAATTTGAGCCAGTTCAAATATTGTAGCTGCAGTGACTCTATGGCCCAACAAATAAATCACTTGTCTGGATGTTCAAAGTTTAGTGGTTCTTGTCACCTCCTGAAAGAGACACTATCCCCAGGTGGAGCCTATGTTGGGGTCCGAGAAAGTGGTATTTGGAGGGACACTTGTCATCATGTGTTGAACTCAAACCCCCCCCTCCCAATACCACTTACCACCCCAGGGGGGGTCCGAGAAAACCGCTTTACCCCTCCAAAACCACCCTCCCAACTTCAAAAAACTGTTTTTTTTCCAGTTTGACCAGTCTGTTTCCGAGGGTGATTCCGGGAAAACGGGGATGAATTTTCAAAATCTGAGAGAGGTTTTTGTTCATCACGAGCTGAAGAACAAAAAAATCTCCCATAATTTACAAAGGTTTCATAATATGGGATAATCGAAGCCATATTTGAACCCCATTTTCCAGGCTTCCATTTTTTCCTATTTCAATCATGATTTTGCGGGAGCTGTTTCGACGAGCTGGAGATGAATTTGGAAAAATCGAAAGAGGTTTTTGTCCAAAACATTATCATATACAATAAAATATTTAATTTTATACACAGGTGTCACCATTGAGGATAAAATTTTTTCTGAGTTGACCAATATTTTCAACAGTTCGACCCGTCTTTCATGGCGGACAGTTCAAGATTTTCAAGGATTTGTTTCTATTTTTGGATGAGGTGGTTGAATTCGAACTCCTAAAATTGAGGGGTGATATTTCCTATATATTCATTTAATTTTAATGAAAAAGGGTTGATTAGTTAAACTAGAAGGAAAGGATGGTATGGAAATATCACCATCTGTTGTAAAGATGTTCAACAGGTTGTAAGTGACTTTTGGATGAATACCAAGGCATTTTGTTTCCAGATTCTTGTGTTGTGATTATGTGGTGAAGTATTTCTTGATGTAAATTGCAATTCTCTTGTTTCACATATTGTTTTCTTTCCTTATTGTCTATGAGAATATTATGCTCAGGATTTGTCTCAGACACCCTGCTCTAGCTTAAAACAATATTTATGTTTTCTCCTGAAATTTGAATGTAGAATTTAGAATAGCTCTGCTTTGCATTTGGATTAAACCTTAATATGTTATTCTTTTCCATCTCACAAACTCAAAGGATCCACTGACGTGACTACCTTTCCTGGTTTCATATGTCTCTGCTATTCATTTGTTTAATCATCTTTAACCTATGAATCCATTTTGCCCAATGGCCCTCTTTTGTTGTCTCAACCAGAAACTCTAAAAACAAATATTCTATCCTCATAACTAGCCTAATATCTCATCTCAACTAAGTTAAATCATACAAATAGATCCCTCTCTGGGTCTTGGAGGGGTAGATCCTGGACTCCAAAGCAGTTTTGATGTTGCCTCTGTGACTGCCTCCATAGCCTTGGGCAAATTACAGAGTGCTAACAAGTGGAATGCAAAAGTTAAAATTACAGACTATGCAGGCAAAATGTTTGACAGAATGTCGGAAAAAGGATGTTTGAAATTCGTTTGTTGAGTTACGACAATTTGAGAGAAATTTCATGGGTAATGTGAAGAATTGAGCCCCTTTGGAAATTTCGAACATAAGTAAATTGAACAAAATTTGGGTATTTCTTTGTACAATCACATCGACATGGCATGGAGTCCACGTGTCATCTGATGTGGTAGAATAAATACGTGTGCTTCCATGGTGGAATGTACATGTTGGACAAGATTATAGTTGGGAGGTGATGTGGAGCCATGTGGCCCAATTGTTAGTCCCATGAGACCGTGATATGATCTTGGAAATTTGTTTATGAGTCTGTGAGTCCACAAAGGTAAAAACGACTAAGTGTTGGACTTATTATGAGTCTGTGAGTCCATGAGTCTGCAAAGTTAAAAGTGACTAAGAGTTGGACTTATTATGAGTCTGTGAGTCCGCAAAGGTAAAAGTGACTAAGTGTTGGACTTATTATGAGTTTATGAGTCCATGAGACTGTGAGTCTGTGAGTCCGCAAAGGAAAAAATGGCTAAGTGTTGGACTTATGATGAGTCCATGAATCCATGAGTTTGTGAGTCTACGAAGGTAAATATGGCTAAGTGTTGGGACTTATTGTGAGTCCGTGAGTCTACGGGTCCACAAGGTTAGAAAATTGGCTAAGTTTTGGGACTTATTGTGAGTCCGTGAGTCCACGATTCCGTAAAGTTAGAAACACGACTAAGTGTTGGAATTATTGTGAGTCCAGGAGTCCGCGAAGAAGTGGAAGAATGGTTAAGTGTTGAGACTTTTCGGATGAGCTTATGAAAGGAAGAATTATTTCTTCTTTAGTCCACAAGTTCGTGAGTCTATGAGTTTGAATAGATGGAAAAATAATCTAAGTGTTAATACTTTTTAGACGGACTTATGAAAGGAAGAATTATGCTTCTGTAAGTCTGCAAGTCCGTGAGTCCGAATAGATGGAAAAATAATCTAAGTGTTGAGACTTTTCAGATGGACTTATGAAAGGAAGAATTATTCTTTTGTGAGTCCATGAGTCTGAATAGATGGAAAAAAAAACTAAGTGTTGAGGATTTTCGGATGGACTTATGAAAGGAAGAATTATTCTTTTTTGAGTCCGTGAGTCCGAATAGATGGAAAAATAAACTAAGTGTTGAGACATTTCAGACGGACTTATGAAAGGAAGAATTATGCTTTCATGAGTCCGCAAGTCCGCGAGTCTGTGAGTCTAAATAGATGGAAAAATAATCTAAGTGTTGAGACTTTTCAGACGGACTTATGAAAGGGAGAATTATGCTTTCACGAGTCCACAAGTCCGTGAGTCCGAATAGATGGAAAATCAATCTAAGTGTTGAAAATTTTCGAGTGAACTCATGAAAGAAAGAATTATGATACAGTATGGGAACACAATTGTACACAATTTCATGGATCTTGTTAATTATTTTAGATTAATAAATTTTGTTGGCTGCAAATCTTGCAGAATTAGAGGTACATAAATAAACTTAGTTCTTATATGAGGACTAAATTCATGGAAGATACTCAAGGGTCTTACAACCATGGGGAAGAGTTCAGAGGTCTGCATATCAGCATGGGGAATGTTGAGACATAGTCAAATGGAAGAAGAGATAGGAAAGAGCATGTCACTATGAGAAGTCTGCATAGGGAAGTGCAAAGCTACATGGATGATAATGAAAGGATTATGAAGGCTCAAGAAGAGATACTTCAGAGCTTGAACATGTTGCATAAGCAAGTTAACAATGATTTTGGCACCAAGTAAGCAACTAGTGCTATACAAGTATCATCATCATGATCCCATATAAAAAGGGATGATCATGGAAATGATAGGAATTTAAGAAGTATGAGAAGGTGCCATCATTCTCAAAGGCAGTCCTTTAGGATAACTCATGCAAGTTTAGGACTGGGAAGCAACCCAAGTGTGTCTCTTGTTCGAAGGTAAAGAAGAAGGCCCGAGGCAGACATCTTGCAAGGTGAACTCAGAAAATAAAGCCTCCTAATTTCAATGGTGAGCACAGGAAATGAGAAGAGGCAGAGGCTTGGCTGTTGGAAATGAAGAAATATTTCCAGCTGCATGACTACCCATATTGGGTAGAAGCTAGGATTTCAACCTACCACTTGCAAGGAAAGGAAACCATGTGGTGGGATCAAATTAAGAAATCCAAGAACCTCGATGAGAAGAGAATCTCATGGAGGAAATTCAAAGGATATTTCCAAGAGAAATATTTGTCTAAGCAATACTATGAGAGAAATATGAAAGAGTTCTTTGAACTCAAGTTGGGAACCATGACAATGGAGGAATATGAGAAGCGATTCTTTGAATTGTTGAAGTATGTTGACTTCATCAAGGATAAGAAGGTTAAAATCCAAAGGTTTCTAAGTAGGTTACCCTCCTTCTATAGTGACAAGATTCAACATGATAACCCCAAGACATTGGAGGAAACCATAAGGAGAGAAAGGCACCTTTATGAGGAAAGAAAAGGAAGGCCAGTGTTCCAAAAGGCTTGGAATGACAGGATGAAAGAGAAAAAAGGATAAAAGGCAGAAAGGTTTTAAGCCACCCTTTTTCAGAAATAACTCCCAAGAAAGTCAACAAGGCCAGACAACCCAAAATGAACAAAAGAATACAGATTCATTTGGGAAAAGGCCAAGGGAGTAGTCTGTTCAATGTTGGAGATGTGAGGGGAATCACTTATATAGGTAATTCCCTCATAAAGGAGAAATAATGAGGATTGTCCACAACATTTAGGAGGTTGAAATAATGGAAGACACGGGAGGAAGTATGCTAAGGATTTATGCAGCCTTGGACAACAAGAAAGCAAAATATCAATCCCCCATGATCAAAGTGGAAGGTAAGATTGATAACCAACCCATATCAATTTTAATTGATTCCGGAGCTAGCCATAGTTACATAAATTCTAACATTGTTGAAATATTTGACTGGCAAAGAAGTAAGCATACACAATCTTGGTTAGTTCAATTAGTCATGAGGGATAAGAGAAAGATCGATGAGTTGGTTAAAGATTGTCAAATAGACTTGAATGGACTCAACACGAAGGTAGATGTAAACATCATAGCATTGGGTTCATATGATTGTCTATTTGGCATGGATTGGTTGGAAAAGAATCATGATGTCCAATATTTATGCAATAATACAATCACATGTCTCGACAATAACATGTCTAGATAAGGAAGGGAAGCAAGGAAAGATTCAAGGAATTCCAAGAGTTGTAGTTGTTAGAGAGATATAAAATATGCATATGAAGAAGAGCTTCAGGAAGGGATGTCAAGTGTTTGCAGCCCATATGAAGGAGGCAACCAAAGATAAAGTGGAAAGCATTGAAGGCCATCCGGTCTTGAGGGATTTTTTTGTCAATGTTTCATCGAAACCTACACAAGAGATCTAGCTAAATCAAGTACAAACAAAGCTTATCAAGAAAGGAAGAGAGATTCAATATGGAAGAATGATAAAATATATGCACACTACTCTAATGAGCTAATCAATGACGATCATTTTGATACAATGAATGAGTGGAATACACTCATATATAGCAAAGAACATTCCATAATTAAGAAAATAAATCAAGCAGTTAACTTTCATTAGGAATGCATCCATGCATAATAGTGATGATCTAAATAGAAAGTCCTAAAATAGAACTAGTCAGTTAACTCTTACTAAACTAGTGTGTCGAAAATAGAAATTTTTGCAACACCCCCCTTGAAAATCACTATGCAATAAAAAAATGAGTTTTGGATACTAGGCCATATTAGGTACTCATGTACAATGAAACTATTGAACACTGAATAAAAATGAGGAAAGAGGGAAAACCATGTGGGAACAAAACCCCCCCTCAAAAGACAATGCATCAAAAGAAGAAAAGGAAGATGCTAGGTAATTGTGTTCTTCACTCCAAGACGATCTGGAAAGTCTGAAACTTTTACTCACTGAAAGTATTTGTGAATATGTAGAAATATTTATGGATCTGATGAAGTCCTTTGGTAACCTGTCTATCCTTGTACCTCTTGATCCTATGGACCCATCACCTGGAAATATTCCTTTTTGGTGGAAGTGGAACCAGATCCCAAGTCTTATTCTCTAGGAGTGAGTCATACTACTTCAAGTGGTTGATTTCCATAATGGATTTCCCACAACCTTATTGTAGGTCTTCAGATCAATGGATTGAACCATATAACAATGCATGGGCATCACATGTTCAGAAGTTTAAAGTACATGAGAAGGCTCCTCATGTTGAGATTGATTCCTCCTAGAATCCAAGGAATTCCCTGCAAGGATACCTGCTGCCTAAAGTGTTCATTGTGCCCTCTTGGGCATCTTCTGAAGCTTCGACGCTTTCTCTTTATCTGGATGTACTATTTGGTTATTTCCATGTACATAATATGAGTGTATGGAATCATCTATGATGTCTGGAATTCATGGAAGCACAAGAGTATTTGCATGTTGCACTGGAGCTGCATGCAAAGTACTCTCCTCATGTGTAAGTAGAAAAGAGGATTCATTGTCAACAAACTTAGTGAATTTATAAAACCTTTCATCGAAACCTGCACATGAGATCTAGCTAAAGCAAGTACAAACAAAGATTATCAAGAAAGGAAGAGAGATTCAATATGGAAGAATGAGAAAATATATTCACACTACTCCAATGAGCTAATCAATGATGATCATTGTGATACAATGAATGAGTGGAATACACTCATATATAGGAAATAACATTCCATAATTAATAAAATCAATCAAGTAGTTAGATTTCCTTAGGAATACATGCATGCATAATAGTGATGATCTAAATAGAAAGTCCTAAAATAGAACTAGTTAGTTAACTCCTACTAAATTAGTGTGTTGAAAATATAAATCTCTCCAACATTTTGAAGATGTTTTTAGGGAAATACCAGGATTTCCACTAAAGAGACATTGATTTCTCTATTGATTTGGTGCCATGAGTTTCCCCAGTGTCTAATACACCATACATAATGGGTACACTAGAATTGAAGGAGTTGCAGATGCAACTTGAAGAGTTGTTAAAAAGAGGGTATATATGCCCAAGTGTTTCACCTTGGGGAGCCCCGATTCTATTTGTGAAGAAGAAGGATGGAACCTTAAGTCTATGTATTGGTTTTAGACAACCTAATAAGGTTACCATAAAGAATAAGTATCATTTACCCAAAATTGATGATTTGTTTGATCAGTTGAAAGGTGCAAGAATCTTTTCAAAGATTGACTTGAGATCAGGCTATCATCAAGTAAGGATAAGGGAAGAAGACATCAACAAGAAAACATTTTGAACAAGATATGGGAATTATGAATTAACTATTGGGTATGTGTTATATTATTTACATGTGTGTGTGTGTGCGGGTGCATCAGATACGACAACTGCGTCTGACGATCCCTAAAGGATTAGGGTTTTGGTATCTACGGAATACCTAAAAAAA
>ML780111.1:504341-518145 GCA_009831015.1 Picea engelmannii
GAGTTTCCCATGATACATATTGTGTTCATTTGTGTGGATGGTGTGCTCATTTTCATGTTCTTTCATTAAATTGTATTTCAATTATTTTTGTAAATTTGAACAATAAGCTAGTGATAAATAATCTGAGATCTAAGGAAATAAACTTGCATAATAAAAGACTTCTTAATAATACACGATCTGTTATGACTAGTTGTTCTAGTGGAATATCCATGATAGTTTACAATTCACCCTTCCTCCTATAGAATAGGATATTGAGAAGATCTACAGTACTAACTTTTTGTTAACAAACACATAGGAAAAATGAAGTAAGGGATTTTGACTCAGTGATTTCAAGACTATGTGCCAGTCATTATTCTATTGTATTACTCTCCATGTTACATGAGGAGCATTGCTCCTTTATGTATACACAACTACATGTAACAAACTATAAATATTCATAATTGTTATGCTAACAACTTCAAGAGTCTTTACCAACATATTTGTATGTTAAAAATTACATTTATGAACTTGTTTAATCATACAAATGATAGTTGCATAGATTCTACGTTATATGCTACAAAATCACATCATCTACATTAACTCTCCAACCATGGATTTAATACGAAATAGAGCATCTTCATAATCATTTCAAGTGTACATTGATGGTCCAAGATATTATCATCTATGATTAGACTCGAAATATAGCATTGAATGCAAAGTAGAGTGTCTCTAATTCCCATGTTTTCGATATGTATAATAGTGTGTGTGGATCTTGCGTGGATGGTATCTATACGATCCTTTCTCAAGTATTGAAAATATGAAGATTCACGCTGACATTTGAAGTAATTCTACACAAAATACCTTCATGGAGCTTTAAAAGGGACACAACATTAGTCCCAGACTTTAGAAAAACTCTATGTGACTTTATGGTTAATATTTTAAGTTTATTCATCTAGAGAAACCCTCACAAGAAGCCTAAAAATTATCTTTTTTTGTTAGTTTGTCCATGACATGTGGGACTAACCCATGGCTAAGAAATTGCAGCTCAAGGGCATCTAAGCCGTCAAAATCACCCAGGGATCGCACTCGGCCTGAGCCACACCAACCCTTAACATGGCTAGTTTTTTTGTCCTTGCAAGTTTCAAACCGGTGACTTTAACATCACATAGTGCCTTAACAACACACTTCGTCACCAACTGTCCTACACCCCAGGGACTAAAAATTAGCTTTATTAATCCTAATATAAATATTTTTATGTGGATATGAAATAATTATAGAATCTAGTGAAAAGAAGGTGAAGGAGAGGGGAAAAAGGTGGATGGAGTATGTAAATTTATTCCAAAAAGATGTTGAAATAGGTGTTTCCCCCTCTCACCTAGGGGTAACTAGAGGAGATTGCGTCTCATGGTCCACAATAAAGAAAATTATCCCAGATATGATCATCAACATTCCCTACAGACAACATCCCCTCAGATGCATCCTCCCCCCTCATCATTTCTCATCTCAGTTCACTCACTTGATCAACATGGTTCATTTGATGATGGTGTTGATGGGTGTTAAATCCCTTTAACTCAACAGTAGGAACCAAACCTGCCACCGAGGCCCAATTAGACTCTTCAGCGTTTAATTGTGGAATGGTTCTTCAAATCTTGTGATCTGGCCGAAATAATCGATGGGCTTTACGTTTTCTTGTGAAGCCTTTCTCCTTCAGTTCAGACGTTCTCTTTTTGTATTTTCTCTTAGGTATAACTAATATAAGATAAAGCCGGTATAAACAAACTAGGTGACAAAGTGGGAACAAAATAAACTACTGGAGAAGAGGTTGAGCTTGGGATAACCCTTTACTCTAACATGCAGGAAATGGTCATCTACCACATGCCTAGTACTAATACGTTAACCGTGTCGGTATTCCAATTACTGATTGAGATACAAATTATCAGAAGAAAACATGCATGTGATAAACGATGGCAAGTAAGATAATTCACTCAACTCTAATCATCAATCACATAATAACAAAAAGATTCATTTTCATCATTAAAGAAAGAACTGTAAAACATTGCATCAGATAACTTATCAATAGATTTAATAGCTCTTACTTGTTACTTCATCCATTCATGAGATGAAATAGGAAATAATTCTTCTCCACATCCAATCATACACGCATTTGATGAAAAAATAAACTTGTCTCTTGTCCAAAAGGACTTCCTAATGAAAGGAAGCTCCAAAATAGTTCTTAACAAAACAAAAAATGAGAGTTTCTTGCAACAACCATCGAGCCTTTACTAATCGGTTGATGCCCTTATTTATAACATAAAATTAACTAAAAATAACAACTAAAGTGCAGATAATCAAAAGAAAATTTGCCACATGGCGTTCTCTCCTATGAGTTTTCTATGAGTCATCTCAAGATATCACTTAAGAGGGTGAATCTTGTCATACTCTGACCACTTGATGAATACATCCTCGCAGGTGTTGTCATATGGGAATCTATGTTGTTCCATTGGGGCTGATTGAATCTCTATTATCTCTACCGCATGTGCCCAATACTTGACTATACTGACACTTAACTGTTTCAACATATCTCGAGCTTTGATCGGGTGTTCCATAAACAGTCACACCTGACATGGCACCGTGTCTATCACCTTTGTTATTTCTTTGGCCCATGATGAATCTTGCTCGATGTGGGATTTGACTATGTCACACAAGTCAATAAATTCATCGGGCATGCCAAAATTGGGGAGTTGGATATCCTTTATTGCTTTGTTGATTTTGACCCAACCCTTCTCGCACTTGGCCCATTTTTCTTGAATCTTTCGATGAGGCTCCCGATCCATTTTTTCCCAATACTCGGTCGACTTCTTGATGCGGTCGATGCTGATTTCCCTTAACACCCAGATGTCATTCTCTTCGGCGTCTTGAATCTTTTGCACCATGTTGATATACTCAATTATTCCATGACCCGTTGTGCTTTCTCATACCACCTCTCCATATATTTTCACATCACAAGTTCCATGAGGGTGTCTTCCTGAAGCTCGACTATCCTTGTAGTGAATAGGTGTCACTCATCTGTGAACTTGTTGTAGGCCTTCTTGAATTCGCTCCTTAGGTACACCACGGTCTGTGTGGTATCTTGATAGTATTTCTCCAAGTGGCGCAAATGTTCTAGTTCCTTCATGGAAATGACCAAATACTCTTCATCTCTTTTAGCTCTGTCTAGGGTGGCATCTGTGATTGGCATCCATGCGCTGATGAGTTCGGACATCTTAGCATGCTCTGTGTTGATCAGATTTTCCTCTGTAGTGATGAGGATGGAGCGATCTAAAGTGATCCTCCTCTTCTTGGTGGTCCTTTGGATGATAACCTTCCTTTTCTGATCATAATCTATGGAATGTATGTCGGCTACTTCGTCCACAGGTTTGGGGATTTGCTGATCTCCCTAGGTGAGTGTATTTCCTAGACTTTCGATGGTATATAATTGTTTAATATTGGGTTCTTGAACTTCCTCGTAGTTCCCTGAAGGCCCCAAATTCTATCTACCCCTCATCGGGGGTTTGCATATCGATTGAAGTAGAGGTGTCGAGGATAGGCTCAATACTTACTTGTTCATTGGCCGTTGAGGCGTCAATTTCCTGATGTGAGGCTTCTTCCTTTGGCTCATCCTTTGGACTGTCTGCTTGGGTCTTTGGCACATTGGGCATCTTAGTGTCTAGGACACTCTCGACTCCTTGTTATTTCTGTGGAACCTCCTGAATTTGGGTGTCAGGAATAGGGGAAGACATCTTCTCTTGTCCCTTTTCTTCCTTGATATGCACAGGGTCACAAGAGATACTTCTGGGCTCTCATCATCATCATATATCTTTATCAACTCACTTAAGAGGTTGACACACTGATCCTCTGTGATGCTTTGACAGTTCCTGGCTGAGCTGAAACGCCTGTCGACGATTCGGCCGGGGGCATTGTGAATTCAGGGTCATCTAACCCAGTAATTTCATCAAGTTCTATGAATTCCGGGCCACTTGGTCCGATCTAGATTTCATCCGGGTTGTCTGCAGGCCTTTCCATGTTCATTATGTCTAGGTCATCTTGCAACTGATCAATTATCTACTGCACATGTTCTAACATGAGTAAACCCCTCTCCCGCGCATCCTGAGCCTCGGGGGAACTTCTATCTTGCACCGGGGTTACCTGGGGAATCTCTGCTGCTTCGACCACTACCATTTCTTCCCTGGCCCTGAGGGCCTCTTGAGACGATTGTTCTAGGATTTTTTCCTGTTCATTCAGGCTCATGGATTTGAACATGGTCATCTTAGGGTCGACCATCCTTGCAACTAGTTCATCCCAATCCTGAGAATATTCTGTGAAGACTAGACCCTTTGCGTCATGTTTGCGAAAACAACCGGTCTGGAATCATAAATCTAATTGACTCAATCTTTCTTGCTTAGCTTGGGAGGTGTATTTTACCAGGTAGAAACCTATATGGAATCCATAAGGTATAAATGCCCGCTTCTTGTCTTTCACCAGGGTAGTGTTGTAGCCTTGTAGGATAGTTTGGTAGCATATCTCCCCCACTACTAGTCGACCAAGAACATGCATATGTAAAAGGTGTGTTGCTTCAGTGGCTCCAAAAACCTTGATGTAGGTATCGCACTCATCCAGATACCAGTGGAAAACATTTGATATCATCTTTTTGGTCGCAACCGATAGTCTTGGACATTCTCTCTTGAAAAGAATAAAATGAATCCGTGCGATGAATTCATCACAGATGAGGGAGTATGATTTTTTGTACTTGTTCTCCCATAAAATGATGAAGTAAATGTGGACCGAGAGTTCTGAGGCATGCCAACTCAAGTTCATGTCGTCAAAGACATTTCTGGCACACATGACGTCCATCAAATATGAAGCCATGTAGAAGGATGGAGTCTCTCCTTCCTTTTGCGTTTGAGCCTGTTGTATGCAGATGCTCAACTGCTTTGAAATGATGCCCCCCCCAGTTGAAATCTCTCTTGGAAATGGCCACTATGTAAGCTAGAGGAATCCATGCCTCTGAAAACCCGGAACAGTCTTTCTCCCCATACAACCGACAGATGAGGGCCATTAGATAGATATACGACTCCCTTAAGTTGGTTGTCTGGTACCAGTCGGAGGTCCGATTGGTGTATTTTTTATCTTCTCTCCACCATGAAGCCATCACCCGGCCAGTGTCATGGCACTTGTAAAATCTTATAAAAATTGGTGTTCAGCCACTCCTTCGGGTCTCTAAGTTTGTAATAACTCTACACCTCTACTGGAAGAAAAACCCTAACACACTCGCCATTGACGTCGTTAATCAAACATTTTTGTGTTTATGTGTTGTCGATGAGCCACTTTAGGAGTTATATGAAGGGGAACATTGGAGTTATGCTTTCCACCATGTGCAAGTATGATCTTCGAATGTTCGAAAAAACTTCATCATCGAGCTTCCTCATATCGGGGTCATTGTGCGGGATATATTCGAGGAATTCTTCCCGGTTGATCTTCTTGAAGAGATATCCCCAGTGTGGGAGTGCTGCCTTGGTCTCTGTACTTGCTTCCGTGTCTCTAAAGGTCGAAGGTTGAGTGAAAACCTTCTTGGTGGATGTCCTGATGACTGGTTCCGGCCTTGGGGAAAATTCTAATTGTTTTGCGGCCGCTGGGGAAGAGCCTTCTCCCTCCTATGGTTCATTTAGCTTCGACACTCTTGGAGATCGCCTGGTGGTTGGTTTTCATGGAGGCATCATCCATGCAATCGAAAAAATCCTTTAGGGATGGTGTACAGAGCGATAAAAAATCCAGACTGGTACATACCTTTAACGCTTGCTAAACCTTGAATTTTTATACTCACGGGATCTCGGAAGCTTTTGAATTGCTCGTCTCGCTCCTCTGGATGCTCTGATACCCCTTTGCACATAGAATGGTCTCGTTTACAATGGCTCAAGAGAACTTAAATGGGGAAGAACTTATCGTGTTGTAGCAACCAATTAATTTGGGTGATGAGTGAAATTCAAACAAATCTCCCGCCGAATCTCTTCAATTTAATTCATCGTGGGTTGACCGCGGAGGCGCAGAGGGTGATGTGTTCTATCGGTAATTTCAAACGACATTTTGGTTCGCACACGAAGAAACAACTAATGGGAGATTTAGAATTAATTAGTCCCTTAAATGCTCTGGATCTAAACGTATCTGGTGCTAAAACGTCCCATCATGTTGCTTTCCTAGTGGGCGGATAGGAGATAGACAATGTGTTATGGGTGTTTTCGTTGATATCCTCCTGTGAAAAACCTCTGACGCCGATCGATTTCATCGTACGGTGCTAACATGGTGAAACTAGCTTTGGACACGTGGCAATGAAGACCAGTGACTTAACTTGCAAGTATTAGTTGAAGTCAGGACTTTCTCCCAGTTGTGCATTCTTAAACTAAACCTAGGATTGCCGATGCCGAAAAGGTGTCGGGGATAGGTGATATGGGATAAACCTATTGCGTATTTTCCTATGGGTTAGCATCTTCGAAAATTTGTCAATGTTGAAACGCTTCGAGAATCAGTGATTGAGGTAAACTCCTTGGCCTGCTCACAATGTTTATTGTGATTCGATTTTCTCTGATTCTGACAAGTGCATTAGGTATCAGCTATCGACAATATCGTTTCCTTTCATTAAAACGTTACTCCCTTCACCTTTTACCAATGCCAAAGGGTATTAGCTGTCGACGATTTCCGTATGTGATACTTGTCGTGAAACAAAAACTTCCTTTCGCCGATACCAGTGAAGTTCGACGCTCGACGACTGAGGTTCTCCAAGTGATTCCTTTTCCCCCTTTAATTTATTCCGATGCCTAATCTTTGAGCACGTCGGGTGAAGTGTTTTGGCTGTTAATTCCTTATTTAAGTGTTAAGTCTTTTTAATTCATGGGGTTTTATAGAGTTACACAAACCTGAATAGCTGATGAAAGTCAAGAGAACAATCAAAACCAAAAATTTCTCAAAAGAAAAGTCGAATTCAGATAGGCGAAGACCAAGTGGTACCCAAAAAGTGAAACATTGATATAGGATTTTTAGGGTGTGTTGAGTGCTCAACAAATGGCGACTTATTGGGCGAAATCAGAAACTCTGTTCTTTCCTCGGGCTCAGCTGATGCAAAATCTGATTAGGAACTTAACTGGTTTTCATCCGAGCTTCTTTTACCCTTGCATTTAGAATTTTCCTGGTTGATGCATCTGGGCCTACCTGTGGGGTTTCTTTAACCTTTATTCCACCTTCTTTTCGTGTGACCTTGAACGATGCCCTCTTTTGACAAGATTCTAGTAAATCATTCACAAGCACTAGGCCCTTTTGTTACCTTCATTCATTTTCTACCGTGTTGCTCTGCTTACAACAAGTGTCCATAGCCCCGACGGAGTCACCCCGACGTGACAGACCTTGCTCCACTGCCAGAAAGCGTCCATAGCCCCAACAGAGATATCTGCATACCCTCTCCTACTGTGTGCTCATTTGATATAGTTGACTTTTATTTCGACAGAATGCCCTGAGCGAGCGGGAGAGGAGGACGTATGTTATTTGCAAAAATATGAGGTGGTTAAGGTGAAACTCACTAGCTTTGTCTCTTAGGTGCATGTATTCCTTTCTATCTTTCCTTCTTTCCCTTAAGGTATTACCAAACCTTTAAGCAGACACTTCCGCATTTCTCCAAGGTTGTTCATCTACGCAGGTTAGATAGAGAATCCCTTGAAACAACCACATGTTCCTCATCATTTCTTGTGTTTGTATGTGAGTGACGAGTTAGGAAGAGAGTTCACTATGTCGCATGATTTGAGGTCAACCATTGTCTCACTAAACACAATCTTTCAAAATCTCGGAAGCATGATCACAAAAGACAAAACAAAAGATATACATGCAAAAGATAAATCGACGCATCAAAAAATAAACATTTTTTTTATTTTTTATTTTTATTTTATTTTATTTTATTTTTTATAAATTAATTAATGAAAATATTGTTTAAGGGCTTGTCCATTTACTGGGAGAGCGTCAGATTATCCCCTTAGATTGTGTAGTCGATATGTGCCTAACCCAATCTTCTCAACCACCTGGAAAGGTCGAAGCCATAGATTCTGAAACTTAGAATGTTTGCCTTTAGGCTCGTTTGCTCTGTCCCATTTTAGGACTAAGTCTCCTACTTCAAAATTCTTCTCTTTAGCTTTATGCTTGTCAAACCATCTTTTAACTATTTGCTGGTGGGATATGAAGTTTGATTTATCTTTCTCCCTTTCTTCTTCTAACATGAGCAGGGTGTCAATTCTTTGTTGTAAGATTGATGAGGGATGCCCTGTGGACCCTTGAGCAAGTTGAAGAGATGGAATATATAACCTGTTCAGGAGAATGGATTTCCGTATGTATACTAGAAAGTATGGGGAATTTCCTATAGCTTCCTTGGGTGTCACTCTATCTGCCCATAAAACGTTATGGAGTAGATTATACCAATTCCTTTGGTTGTCTGCAACCATTTTCTTCAATATCCTCACTAGGTTCTTATTAGTTGATTCTGCCACTCTGTTTCCCTGTGGATAATAATTTGCAGAGTATCTAATTATGATTCCTTTTTCTAGGGAAAACTCTGTTAATAAGGTGGAAGAAAAATAAGTCTCATTATAAAAAACATGAACAGAAGGGACGCTGAACCTTGTGATTAGTTGTTGTTCTATGAATTGGATTACCACCTTCTCATTTACATGAGTAAGGGGGATGGCCTCTTCCCATTTCATGAAATAATCGGTGGCAACATGTATGTACTTGTGTTGTTTTGAAGAGCTTGGTGTAATCTCTCCTATGATATCTAACCCCCATTGCTCAAAAGTCCTAGAAACGACCATCGGTTGGAGTGGGACAACTGCCCTCTTATCCCTCCTAACGCTTATTTGACAAGTTTTACAGTTTCTAGCGTATGTGTGAGCGCCCTTGAACAAAGTGGGCCAATAATAACCATCTCTCAGTATCTTATGAGCAGTGGTGTCTCCCACAAAATGTCCACCAGTAGGGCCATCATGGAGCTCCTTTAGAACTTTATCTGCATCTTCACATTCGAGGCATCTCAAAAGTACCCCATCATAATTAACCCGGAAGAGTACCGAGTTTATGAGGTGATATTCTGCATATTTTAACCCGAGAGCTCTCATTTCCCTAGGGTTTAGGTTTTCTAGACAAGTCCCATGGTGTAGGAGATAAGTCAGTTTCTCATACCAAGACTCTTGTCCCGGGGAAATGTATGAAGCTTCACCACACCATAATTCCATTTCATTCTCCCATCCGAGGTCTTCATTTACTTGGTCATTAGCTTCAGTTGCCAGTTTGCATAACCCTTTTCCTTTAACCAATTTAGAAAGTTTTATATCTAGATCAAATTCTTGGACTACTTCCATCCAATTCCCTCTTCTTTCCCCCATCTCTTGTTGAGTAAATAGGGATCGTACTGTGGGGTGAGGCACAAATACTTTGGTATGGTTTTTGAGGATGTAAGATCTGAAATGTTTTACTTCTTTATAAACTGCATAAGCATGTTTATCTATAGTACGATAATTAAGTTTGGCACCTTGGAGGTTATTGCTCATGAACGATACTGGAGCTTCATTTTTGTCATCATTCGTCTGAGTTAATACTGCAACTAACGATTGGTCAGAGGCGAAAGTATAGAGGAAGAAATCTTTGTTGAAATTGGGACTTCGCAGCACTTGGGCTTGAGAGATTTCATTTTTAATATTGTTGAAATCCTTCTTCCATTGATCATACCACTTAAACTCAACATCCCGATGAAACATTTTTTGTAGGGGTTTGATAGTTTTCGCGAAATCGGGAGTGAACTTCCTCACAAAATTGATTTTCCCAAAGAACGAATGCATAGCCTTCTTGTTGTGAGGTAATGGAATATGAGCTATAGCCTTAATTATTTCTGGGTCTATGTGAATGCTTGCTTGAGATATGATGTGGCCTAACAATTTACTTTCCTCGACAACGAAAATAGTTTTCTTAGGGTTTAAGGATATTTCGTATTTCCTACACCTTTCGAAAACCTGGGTTAAGTGTTGGATGTGATCTTTTTTGTTCTTTGAATATATAGTCATGTCATCTAAGTACAGTACTACACACTTGTTTATTAGTCCCTGAAATTCTACGTCCATGGCCCTCTGGAAGGTCGCTCCTGCATTGATTAACCCAAAAGGCATGCGCTTGTAAGCGAAAGTTCCACACTTGGTTCAGATGGTAGTTTTCAAGTGGTCTTCTTCTGAAACTAGAACCTGGTTGTACCCTGACAAACCGTCTAGTAAGGAGAACATTTAAGAGATAGGCACAATTTACAGGAGTTGTTCCATTGGTGGGATTGGGTAGTTGTCCTTTTCTAAGGCTCTGTTGAGGTTCCTAAAATCTACGCATAGGAAAATCTCCCCATACCTTTTCCTTACAGGAACTAGAATTTCTACCCATGCAGAGTGTCTAACCTAGAAGATAATTTTGGCATCTAATAGTTTCTTTAACTCCTTACCCATGAGAGGCTCCAGGGATGAGTGGTACTTCCAGAGCTTCTGTTGGAAGGGTTTCACTTCAGATTTTAATGAGATAGTGTGTTGAATGATACATGTATCATAAGTTTTCAGATCTCGGTAGGACCACACAAAGACATATTGATACTGTCTAAAGAGTTTGAGATATGCCTTCCTTTCCTCCTTAGATATGGTCTTGCCGGGGTTTACGTTTTTTGGGTTTTTCGGGGTTCCGAGATTTATAGTTTCATGCATGGGACAAGAACTACTAGCCTTCGCGTTTTTTGACCCCTTAAATCTTTCCTTTATATCAAAAAGGTTTTCTAAGTTGGTTATCCCCTTCGGTATCGTGTAAGACTTCAATTTGTCAGTCGGTTGATCTGTATGAAGGTTGGTTTCTGTCGACTGTTCCTGGAATACTTCATCGTCAATGGCCAAATCTTTAAAATTGTCCTAATTGGTCAAAATTTTTATAATATGTTTGTCTCCCTAAAAAACCTTCCAATTAGAAATGTTGTTGGGCATCGAGGGTTTGTATAGCAGTTCTACAGTGAACTGAGAAGCTTCATAATTCTATAGAGGTGATAGCCTTGAGGCAATGGTGGCCAAAGAATCAACAAGAATGTTCTTTTCTCTGGGGATTGCTGTGAGGTTGAAAGCTTTGAAATGTTCTATTAGCCTGTGCACTTCCTGTTGGTAATTATTTAGGTGTGGAGAGTTGTAATGTATAGTATTCCTTATCTGCCTGACAATGATTTCAGAGTCTCCGAAAACCTTCAATTCTCAAACGTTGAGGTCTATGGATTTATTTAACCCTTGTACTAGAGCTTCATACTCGACAGTGTTATTTGTGCATTCGAATTCTAGTCTACAGGATAGGAAATGTCTTTTGCCTTTTGGATTGACGAGGATACACCCTGCTCCTGACCCTTCTTGTGATTTAGATCCATCAAAATATAGGGTCCAAACTTGTGGGAAAATTGTACCATCTTCCTCTTTCCTGTCACTTTCCCCTTTTCTTTTTGTTAATTCTGTGATTTCGAATGAAGGTTCCTAGCAAAAGAGGGTTTCCACCGCTGCCATTGAAAATTCTTCTCAGAAAATCACCTCAGAATTTTGAGTAAGAGGGACATCAGATGAGAGAGGGGAGAAGTTCCCAAAATAGGAATCACAGGAATAATATTTTAGCATGGGGAAATATGTCGATGAGGGTTTGTTTAGGGTTTCTAGGTCAGTGATAGTATGTTTCATGTATCTTTCCCTATCAATTTTGATCATATTTTTGTGCCCTTTTAATGGGAGCCAAAGGTGAGCCCAGTTTGTACTAAAGTATCCGTTTAACTTTTCGGACCAATGTCGACTTAACAACAATCCATAAGCTTCTAGGATATCTACTACGATAATGTCGATTATTTTCACAAACTTAGGGTGAGTCACTATTTTGATCATTACATCTTTTAGTTCTGCCATGACCTTCACTTGGGTTCTGTCTAGTTGTATTACATGTTTATAACTTTTGAGAGGGACTAAGTTTAGGTTTTTGCAAATAGACAATGGCATGACATTAGAGGATGCTCCTGAATCGACCAAACAATTATGGAGGTTTCTGTTAAAGACTTCAAATGTTAAAAGGAAAGGTGGGACAAAAGGTTTTCCCTTCATATATTCAGAGCAAGTGTTCACCGTTGGTTTATTTCCTAGATCCGTGGGAGTTAGATTTATTCCTGGGTCAGTGATTGTCGTAGGGTTCTCTACTGGTTTCAAAGCTTGTAACAAAAATTCCTTTTGCTGAGGGATCCTACATATATCCATAACTGATATATTATCCTTCATATTCTTCAAATATTCTACTATGTTGTAATATAGCTTGGGCGATTCTTGAGTATGGATGTTTATAGGGTTTCTTCGGGGAGTAAAAGGTGCTTTGGGGTGATCGAAAAATGATCTTTCTCCCGAAAATTGGGTCGTAGTAAGGTTGTTTGAGACAGGTTGACCCCTACTTCGTGTTTGCACATCCAAGACTTCTGCAGGTGGTTCTTGAACCTCAAACAAGCCATCAGAAGACATATCTAGGTCGGGATCCCATATCAACATGGTTGTTTCTTCTAGTGGATCAATTTATTCCTGATTGACAATATTCATACTAGAGCTGCTTGATTGTTCGGTTAGGGAGACTTCATATAGAAACTGGTTGGCCATTAGGTTCATGGCATGCACCCATTGGGGGCAGTTTCTTTCAGAGTGGTTCTTTTGTTGATAAGTGCAAAAAGAGTCAGATGCTACATTTCCCAGATCGATGTTTAGGTTGGCTGGGGGAGGTTCAATTGATTTGAATGGTGGATTCCTTTTAAAGAAAGTCTTATAGGGCCTCTGGCCTTAGTTTCCCTCCCCGACACTTCTCTTCATGTCTATGATTTTGTTTGATAGTTTTTTGACCATACGTTGTAGGTATTATATTTCCCCGCTTCCCTTCTCAGGAGCTTGTTCTGTTTGTTTCCTTGGAGGTCCAGTAAGCAATAGTCCTCTCCTGGGAGGAGGTTGAAATTATTTCTTAACCAATGAGACCTGGCCTTATTTACATCCTTTCATTTGGAACTTTATCATTTTGGCTTCTTCAAAATTCTCAGGTAGGGTTAGTTTGGCAACTGTCTTCACAAACATGGAAATGGAAGTTGGGAGAGCATTAGCATATAATTCGATTTTCAACTCCTGAGTAGGTTTAGCTTCGGGCTGGAATTTGTTTAAGATGTGTTATCGGATAAATCGGTAGGTGTGGAGACTAACAGATATCCCTAGATCCACCTGAATCTAGAACAAAATAGGACAGGACATGACTCTTTCCCTAAGTTGCGGTCATTGAATCTACTACTAAGAAGGAATGAGTGACATACCTTTATATCGCTTCCTTAGGTCTCTGTTGTTCCCGCTTCGCTCCGGTGCTCTTTTGAAATCAGGTCCAAGACAACACAAACCAACCAAAGTGAAGATAGCAAAGTATATTCAATGTCAACCTATGCATATGATCAAGGAGTTATGCAATAAAATAAGAGTGATTTTATGGGAAAGGGACATGCCGCTGCATTATATTAAATGAAAGTAGAAGATACAACCAGATCGCCTTGATGTTGCAAGATTCCTTTCAGTGACCCTTAGTTCCAAGACACACACTTTCTCTACACTTGCATGAAGAAGATCCAATACAACTTGATAGACCAAATAGAGTCTTCAAGCTTCTATCCAAGCAGATTTCTTCACACAATTCTTTCTCCAATTCTTCATTCAAT